>JAXCGZ010022696.1:0-152500 GCA_037179515.1 Halocaridina rubra | reverse complement strand
TTTTTCGTTTTCCAAAATGCTGATACCGGAATCATATTTTACTTGGTGCAATACTGTTAGTATTTATGTTTTTTACTATTTTTTACTGTTTTATTATTCTTTGGCTAAGAAATACGTTTTTTTTATCAATAAAATCATGAAACTACTGGAAATTTTAATATGTGCTAGCTCACGTAGGTGCGACCTTTGCGTTTTCCGAAACGCTGAAACCGGTATCATCCTTTCTATGGTGCAGAGGTACATGTTCAAATTTATATTTTTTTACTATTTCTTGCTGTTTTATTATTCGTAGGCTGGGAAATAAATTTTTTTTTCAATAAAAAAATTAAAATACTGAAAATTTTAATATTTTCAATATTTTAATATTTTTGCATATATCCTCCCCAAAAAAAAAATTTGCCAAAGAAAATCGCGGTACAGTGAATTCGCGAGGGAAGAAACGCGATAGAGGGAAGGATTACTGTATATATATATATATATATATATATATATATATATATATATATATATATATATATATATATATATATATATATATATATATATATATATATATATATACATACACAGTGTTCCTTCAATTATTGCGAAGGTTCGGTTCCGGGACCCGGCGCGAGGCAGGAACATCGCCGAGTAGGATCAGCCTAAATGTACATAGATATTTTATTTTTACGTTCACGCCGTATAAACTGTATAAACCCTCCCTGTACTGTTAACAAACCACCCTTTGCTTCATAAATAACAGCATGCAAGCGTAAATTTGTATGACATACTCATGTACATAGGTATTTTACAATTATTTTTATGTTTGCCGTATAAACCCTCCCTGCACTGTTAAAAAACCACCCTTTACTTCATAAATAACAGCATGCAACGTAATTTTATATGTACGTGATAGGTAAACTTACCTTGAATGAGGTGGTAATGAGTTTGTAGCCGCCAGAGGAAATTATTCCTCAACCAATAACAGCTTTACGGCTGTTATGCATTGAGGCCAAAATAGCGGCCGACATTCGTAAACCTTTTTCCTTCTTTCAACATATCTAAGAGTTTCACCTTATCTCTTATGGTTAACATTTTCCTTTGCCGCTTAGGCTCACTACAAGAAGCCTTAGAAGATGAAGGGTGCTTGGGAGGCATTGCAAAGGTTAAAATATGCGAGTAAAAAAATCACAAGCAAAACGTATTAATATAATAAGCACAACGTGAACGGCGCACATGTGAGTTAGACTGAACGAGTGAGGCGAGACAATGGAAGATGGTGCAAGCCTTTGTCCAAAACGCTGATAGCGGTATCGTATTTTACATGTTGCAATACTGTTTGTATTTATGTTTTTTACTATTTTTTACTGTTTTATTATTCTTAGGCTAAGAAATACCTTTTTTTATCAATAAAATCATGAAACTCCTGGAAATTTTAATATATATGCTAGCTCATGTAGGTGCGACCCCAATAAATTGTACGCTATCGGACACTACTTCACATGATGCAAGACTGTTAGTTATATATCTAAATTTATGTTTTTTACTATTTATTACTGTGGGTTATATATCTAAATTTATGTTTTTTACTATTTTTTTACTGTTTTATTACTCTTAGGCTAGGAAATACTTGTTTTATCAATAAAATAATGAAAATTTCAATATGTAGTATACTACGTAGGTTCGACCCTCTTCGTTTTCCGAAACGCTGATACCGGTATTGTATTTTACATGGTGCAATACTGTTAGTATTTATGTTTTTACTATTTTTTACTGTTTTATTATTCTTTGGCTAAGAAATACGTTTTTTTTTATCAATAAAATCATGAAACTACTGGAAATATAAATATATATGCTAGCTCACGTAGCTGCGACCCCAATACATTGTACACTATCAGACACTATTTCACATGATGCAATACTGTGAGTTATACTGTATATCTGAATTTATGTTTTTTACTAATATTTACTGTTTTATTATTCATAGGCTGGGAAATAAATGTATTTTATCAATTAGATAATGAAATATGTTTTTTTTTCAATAAAAAAATGAAAATACTGAAAATTTTTATTTTTTTAATATTTTAATATTTTTGCATACAGTGTTCCCCCCCTGTATCGCGTTTCTTGGTTCACGTTCTCACTGTATCGCGTTTTTTTTTGGATAAATTATTATTTTATTTTATGGGTATACGCAAAATATATTAAAATATTGAAAAAATAAAAATTCAGTATTTTCATTTTTTTATTGGAAAAAAAAAATTCATTATTTAATTGATAAAAAATATTTATTTCCCAGCCTACGAATAATAAAACAGTAAAAAATAGTAAAAAACATAAATTTAGATATACGTACGTACAGTATAACTCACAGTATTGCATCATGCGCAATAGTGTCCGATAGCGTACAATGTATTAGGGTCACAGCTACGTGAGCTAGCATTTATTTTTATATTTCCAGTAGTTTCATGATTTTATTGATAAAAAACACGTATTTCTTAGCCTAAGAATAATAAAACAGTAAAAAATAGTAAACAGTATTGCACCACGTAAAATACGATACCGGTATCAGTGTTTCTAAAAACGCAAAGGCTCTCACCTATGTGACCTAGTGAATATTAAAATTTTCATTATTTTATTGATAAAACAAGTATTTCCTAGCCTAAGAATAATAAAACAGTAAAAAATAGTAAAAAACATAAATACAGTACTAACAGTATTGCACCATGAAAAATACGATACCGGTATCACGTTTTGGAAAACGCAAAGGCTCTCACCTACGTGACCTAGTGAATATTAAAATTTTTATTATTTTAATGATAAAATAAGTATTTCCTAGCCTAAGAATAATAAAACAGTAAAAAATAATAAAAAACATAAAGTACTAACAGTATTGCACCATGTAAAATATGATACCGCAATCAACGTTTCGGAAAACGAAAAGGCTCTCACCTACGTGAGATAGTTCATGGAATGCTATTTGCTGAAAGGTCACTTTCATAAAAATTTACGTTGCTTGCTGTTATTTATAATGTAAAGGTTGTTTTTTTAACAGTGCAGGGAGGGTTTATACAGTACGTAAACGTAAAATTAATTGTAAATGAGTATGTCATGTAATTACCACTTCATTCACCGTAATTTTATCTATCACTTTCATATAAATTTATGTTGCATTCTGTTATTATGAAGTAAAGGGTGGTATGTTAACAGTACAGGGAGGGTTTATACAATGTAAACGTAAAAATAAGTTAAAATATCTATGTACATATAGGCTGATCCTAATCCGCGATTTTCCTGTTCGCGCTGGGTCCCGGAACCTAACTACCGCGATAAGGGGGGAACACTGTAAAAAAAAAAAAATATATATATATATATATATATATATATATATATATATATATATATATATATATATATATATCGCTGTACAGTGAAATCGAGAGCCAAAAAATGCGATACAGCGAAGGATCACTGTGTGTGTATATATATATATATATATATATATATATATATATATATATATATATATATATATATATATATATATATATATATATATATATATATATATATATATATATATATACAATGTTCCTTCGATTATCGCGAAGGATCGGTTCCGGGACCCAGCGCGAGACAGAAATTTTGCAGAGTAGGATCACCCTATATGTATATAGATATTTAATTTATTTTGACGTTTACACTGTATAAACTGTATAAACCCTCCCTGCACTGTTAACAAACCACCCTTTACTTCATAAATAACAGCATGCATGTGTGAATTTATATGAAAGTGATAGATAAACTTACTGTGAATGAGGTGGTAATGACATGAGAAACTCATGTACATAGGTATTTTACAATTATTTTTACGCTTACTGTATAAACCCTCCCTGCACTGTTAAAATAACCACCCTTTACTTTATAAATAACAGCATGCAACGTAAATTTATAAGTACGTGATAGGTAAACTTACCGTGAATGAGGTGGTAATGAGTTTGTAGACACCAGAGGAAATTATTCCACAGCCAATAACAGCTTTACGGCTGTTATTCATTTACGCCAAAATAGCGGCCGACATCCGTAAACCATTTTCCTTCTTTCAACATATCTTAGATTTTCACCTTATCTGTTATGGTTAACATCTTCCTTTGCCACTTAGGCTCACTACCAGAAGCCTTAGAAGACGAAGGATGCTTGGGATGCACTGCAAAGGTTAAAATATGTGAGTAAAAAAAATCACAAGGAAAACGTATTATTAAGCACACCGTGAACGGCTCACACGTAAGTTAGACTGAACGAGTGAGGCGAGACAATGGAAGATGGTGGGAGAACCAAACTTCAATGAAAAAGCCAATCAGACCCCATGATACAGATCTCTCACTCTTTCAGCCAATAGCATTCCATGAACTATCTCACGTAGGTGCAAACCTTTGTCCAAAACGCTGATACCGGTATCATATATTACATGGTGCAATAATGTTATTATTTATGTTTTTAATATTTTTTACCGTTTTATTATTCTTAGGCTAAGAAATAAGTTTTTTTATCAATAAAATCAAGAAACTACTGGAAATTTTAATATATATGCTAGCACATGTAGGTGCGACCCCAATAGATTGTACGCTATCGGAGAGTATTTCTCATGATGCAATACTGTGAGTTATATATCTAAATTTATGTTTTTTACTATTTTTTACTGTTTTATTACTCCTAGGCTAGGAAATACTTGTTTTATCAATAAAATAATGAAAATTTCAATACGTACTAGTTCACGTAGGTGCGATGCTTTTCGTTTTCCGAAATGCTGATACCGATATCGTATTTTACATGGTGCAATACTGTTAGTATTTATGTTTTTTACTATTTTTTTACTGTTTTATTATTCTTAGGCTAAGAAATACGTTTTTTTTATCAATAAAATCATGAAACTACTGGAAATTTTAATATATGCCAGCTCACGTAGGTGCGACCCTTTGCGTTTTCCGAAACGCTGATACCGGTATCGTACTTTCTATGGTGCAGAGTTCCATGTTCAAATTTATGTTTTTATTACTATTTCTTACTGTTTTATTATTCGTAGGCTAGGAAGTAAATTTTTTGTATCAATTATATAATGAAATATTTTTTTTTCAATAAAAAATGAAAATACTGAAAATTTTAATTTTTTTAATATTTTAATATTTTTGCATATACAGTGTTGCCTCACTTATCGCGGTAGTTCGGTTCCGGGACCCGGCGGGAACCCGGAAATCCGTGGTGTAGAGATCAGCCTATATGTACATAGATATTTTAATGTATTTTTACGTTTACACTGTATAAACCCTCCCTGTACTGTTAAAAAAACACCCTTTACATTATAAATAACAGCAAGCAACGTAATTCTTTTATAAAAGTGATAGGAAAACTTTCCATGAATCTGGTGATGACGACTTGACATTAATAGGTTCCATATTTTACAATAATTTTTACGTTTACGTAAAATAGCGGCCGATATCCACAAACTTTTTTCCCTCTTTCAACATATCTAAGAGTTTCACTTTATCTACAATGGTTAACATTTTCCTTTGCCGCTTAGGCTCACTACAAGAAGCCTTAGAAGATGAAGGATGCTTGGGAGGCATTGCAATGGTTAAAATATGCGAGTAAAAAAATCACAAGCAAAACATATTAATAATAATAAGCACAACATGAATGGGCACACGAGTGAGGCGAGACAATGGAAGATGGTGGAAGCCTTTGTCCGAAACGCTGATAACGGTATCGTATTTTACATGTTGCAATACTGTTAGTATTTATGTTTTTTACTATTTTTTACTGTTATATTATTATTAGGCTAAGAAATACGTTTTTTTTATCAATGAAATCATGACACTACTGGAAATATAAATATATATGCTAGCTCACGTAGCTTCGACCCCAATACATTGTACGCTATGGAACACAAGCAAAACGTGAGTTAGACTGAACGAGTCTTTGTCCAAAACGCTGATAGCGGTATCGTATTTTACATGTTGCAATACTGTTAGTATTTATGTTTTTTCCTATTTTTTACTGTTTTATTATTCTTAGGCTAATAAATACGTTTTTTTTATCAATAAAATCATGAAACTACTGGAAATATAAATATATATGCTAGCTCACGTAGCTGCGAACCCAATACATTGTACGCTATCGAACACTATTTCGTATGATGCAATACTGTGATTACCTAATTGTGTTTACGGGAAAGAGCCCAAAGCTCGTAGATTCCCGTCTCCTGATCGGTTCCATTTTATACTTAGTGATACTTATCATACCTGTCCTTAAAACTATGGATTGAGATAGCATTAACTACTTCCTCGCTTAGCGAATTCCAGTTATGAACTACTCTTACACTGAAAAAATATTTCCTTACATCCTGCAAAGAAGTTTTCTTACGAAGCTTCAAACTATGACCTCTAGTTCTAGAGCCAGCCATATCAAAATATCGATCCCTATCCACTCTATCATAACCATGAAGGAATTTAAAGACTGTCACCATATCCCCCCTCACTCTTCTAGCTTCGAGTGATGGTAAGTCTAATTCCCTCAGCCTCTCATCATATCTGAGATTGCGTATTTCTGGCACCAGTTTCGTGGCATGTCTTTGAACTTTTTCAAGCTTAGCTATGTGCTTTTTCAAGTGCGGATTCCAAAAGGGGGCTGCATATTCGAGTTTTGGCCTCACATAGGTTACATAAATATTTCTGAACATTTCCTTGTCCATGTGCCTGAAGGCTACCCTTACATTTGATAAGAATGCATGTGCTGCCCTTACTATGCCATTTATATGTATTTCTGGAGACAAATGTGCCAGTATGTTTACTCCTAGATCTCTCTCATTTTCTGTCTCTTGAAGTTGTACTCCAGCCACCGAGTAGTCAAGCTTGGGCCTTCTTGCACTTGTACTCATTCTCATTACCTTACATTTTGAAGTATTGAATTTTATTAGCCACTTTTCCGCCCACTCGTGCAGATTATTTAGATCCTCCTGAAGTTCTCTACCATTGTTCTCGTTTTTTACTTTCTTCACAATCTTTGCATCATCTGCAAACATATTCATGAATGCATTTACAGACTCTGGTAGGTCATTTACATATACAAGGAACAAAAGTGGCCCTAAAACTGAACCCTGTGGAACTCCACTAGTAACTCTTCTCCATTCAGACACTGAGTGTCTTACTGTAACCCTCTGTTCCCTTCCTTCTAAGTAAGTTTTTATCCATTCCAAAACATTTCCACCTATTCTAGCCATTGATTGCAGCTTCCTAATAAGTCTCCCATGTGGAACAGTGTCAAATGCTCTCTGGAAGTCTAGGAATATGCAATCTGCCCAGCCCTCTCTTTCCTGTAAGATTTGGCTTACCTCATCATAAAATTCTAATAAGTTTGTTACTGTTGATCTACCTTCTCTGAAGCCATGTTGTATGTATGTATGTATGTATGTATGTATGTGATTACCTAATTGTGATTACCTAATTGTGTTTACGGGAAAGAGCCCAAAGCTCGTAGATTCCCGTCTCCTCATCGGTTCCATTTTATACTTAGTGATACTTATCATACCTGTCCTTAAAACTATGGATTGAGATAGCATTAACTACCTCCTCGCTTAGCCAATTCCAATTATCAACTACTCTTACACTGAAAAAGTATTTCCTTACATCCTGCAAAGAAGTTTTCTTACGAAGCTTCAAACTATGACCTCTAGTTCTAGAGCCAGCCATATTAAAATATCGATCCCTATCCACTCTATCATAACCATGAAGGAATTTAAAGACTGTCACCATATCCCCCCTCACTCTTCTAGCTTCGAGTAATGGTAAGTCTAATTCCCTCATCCTCTCATCATAACTGAGACTGCGTATTTCTGGCACCAGTTTCGTGGCATGTCTTTGAACTTTATCAAGCTTAGCTATGTGCTTTTTCAAGTACGGATTCCAAAAGGGGGCTGCATATTCGAGTTTTGGCCTCACATAGGTTACATAAATATTTCTGAACATTTCCTTGTCCATGTGCCTGAAGGCTACCCTTACATTTGATAAGAATGCAAATGCTGCCCTTACTATGCCATTTATATGTATTTCTGGAGACAAATGTGCCAATATGTTTACTCCTAGATCTCTCTCATTTTCTGTCTCTTGAAGTTGTACTCCAGCCACCGAGTAGTCAAGGTTGGGCCTTCTTGCACTTGTACCCATTCTCATTACCTTACATTTTGAAGTATTGAATTTCATTAGCCACTTTTCCGACCACTCATGCAGATTATTTAGATCCTCCTGAAGTTCTCTACCATTGTTCTCGTTTTTTACTTTCTTCACAATCTTTGCATCATCTGCAAACATATTCATGAATGAATTTACAGACTCTGGTAGGTCATTTACATATACAAGGAACAAAATTGGCCCTAAATCTGAACCCTGTGGAACTCCACTACAAACTCTTCTCCATTCAGACACTGAGTGTCTTACTGTAACCCTCTGTTCCCTTCCTTCTAAGTAAGTTTTTATCCATTCCAATACATTTCCACCTATTCTAGCCATTGATTGCAGCTTCCTAATAAGTCTCCCATGTGGAACAGTGTCAAACGCTCTCTGGAAGTCTAGGAATATGCAATCTGCCCAGCCCTCTCTTTCCTGTAAGATTTGGCTTACCTCATCATAAAATTCTAATAAGTTTGTTACTGTTGATTTACCTTCTCTGAAGCTATGTTGTATGTATGTATGTATGTATGTATGTGATTACCTAATTGTGATTACCTAATTGTGTTAACGGGAAAGAGCCCAAAGCTCGGAGATTCCCGTCTCCTGATCGGTTCCATTTTATACTTAGTGATACTTATCATACCTGTCCTTAAAACTATGGATTGAGATAGCATTAACTACCTCCTCGCTTAGCCAATTCCAATTATCAACTACTCTTACACTGAAAAAGTATTTCCTTACATCCTGCAAAGAAGTTTTCTTACGAAGTTTCAAACTATGACCTCTAGTTCTAGAGCCAGCCATATTAAAATATCGATCCCTATCCACTCTATCATAACCATGAAGGAATTTAAAGACTGTCACCATATCCCCCCTCACTCTTCTAGCTTCGAGTGATGGTAAGTCTAATTCCCTCAGCCTCTCATCATAACTGAGATTGCGTATTTCTGGCACCAGTTTCGTGGCATGTCTTTGAACTTTTTCAAGCTTAGCTATGTGCTTTTTCAAGTGCGGATTCCAAAAGGGGGCTGCATATTCGAGTTTTGGCCTCACGTAGGTTACATAAATATTTCTGAACATTTCCTTGTCCATGTGCCTGAAGGCTACCCTTACATTTGATAAGAATGCATATGCTGCCCTTACTATGCCATTTATATGTATTTCTGGAGACAAATGTGCCAGTATGTTTACTCCTAGATCTCTCTCATTTTCTGTCTCTTGAAGTTGTACTCCAGCCACCGAGTAGTCAAGCTTGGGCCTTCTTGCACTTGTACCCATTCTCATTACCTTACATTTTGAAGTATTGAATTTCATTAGCCACTTTTCCGACCACTCATGCAGATTATTTAGATCCTCCTGAAATTCTCTACCATTGTTCTCGTTTTTTACTTTCTTCACAATCTTTGCATCATCTGCAAACATATTCATGAATGAATTTACAGACTCTGGTAGGTCATTTACATATACAAGGAACAAAAGTGGCCCTAAAACTGAACCCTGTGGAACTCCACTAGTAACTCTTCTCCATTCAGACACTGAGTGTCTTACTGTAACCCTCTGTTCCCTTCCTTCTAAGTAAGTTTTTATCCATTCCAAAACATTTCCACCTATTCTAGCCATTGATTGCAGCTTCCTAATAAGTGTGATTACGTAATTGTGATTACCTAATTGTGTTTACGGGAAAGAGCCCAAAGCTCGTAGATTCCCGTCTCCTGATCGGTTCCATTTTAGACTTATTGATACTTGTCATACCTGTCCTTAAAACTATGGATTGAGATAGCATTAACTACCTCCTCGCTTAGCCAATTCCAATTATCAACTACTCTTACACTGAAAAAGTATTTCCTTACATCCTGCAAAGAAGTTTTCTTACGAAGCTTCAAACTATGGCCTCTAGTTCTAGAGCCAGCCATATCAAAATATTGATCCCTATCCACTCTATCATAACCATGAAGGAATTTAAAGACTGTCTTCATATCCCCCTCTCACTCTTCTAGCTTCGAGTGATGGTAAGTCTAATTCCCTCAGCCTCTCATCATAACTGAGATTGCGTATTTCTGGCACCAGTTTCGTGGCATGTCTTTGAACTTTTTCAAGCTTAGCTATGTGCTTTTTCAAGTGAGGATTCCAAAAGGGGCCTGCATATTCGAGTTTTGGCCTCACATAGGTTACATAAATATTTCTGAACATTTCCTTGTCCATGTGCCTGAAGGCTACCCTTACATTTGATAAGAATGCATATGCTGCCCTGGAGACAAATCTGCCAGTATGTTTACTCCTAGATCTCTCTCATTTTCTGTCTCTTGAAGTTGTACTCCAGCCACCGAGCAGTCAAGCTTGGGCCTTCTTGCACTTGTACGCATTCTCATTACCTTACATTTTGAAGTATTGAATTTCATTAGCCACTTTTCTGACCACTCATGCAGATTATTTAGATCCTCCTGAAGTTCTCTACCATTGTTCTCGTTTTTTACTTTCTTCACAATCTTTGCATCATCTGCAAACATATTCATGAATGAATTTACAGACTCTGGTAGGTCATTTACATATACATGGAACAAAAGTGGCCCTAAAACTGAACCCTGTGGAACTCCACTACTAACTCTTCTCCATTCAGACACTGAGTGTCTTACTCTAACCCTCTGTTCCCTTCCTTCTAAGTAAGTTTTTATCCATTCCAAAACATTTCCACCTATTCTAGCCATTGATTGCAGCTTCCTAATAAGTCTCCCATGTGGAACAGTGTCAAACGCTTTCTGGAAGTCTAGGAATATGCAATCTGCCCAGCCCTCTCTTTCCTGTAAGATTTGGCTTACCTCATCATAAAATTCTAATAAGTTTGTTACTGTTGATCTACCTTCTCTGAAGCCATGTTGCCTCACTGACAAAAAGTTGAAGGATTCCAAGTGAAAAGAGATATGTTTCCTTAGTAGTTTCTCCATAACTTTGCAAACTATGCTGGTCAAGGAAACTGGTCTATAGTTCAGAGCTGTATCCCTCCTTCCCTTTTTGAAGATAGGTATCACATTTGCTTGTTTCCAGCATCTTGGAATCTCCCCCGACTCCAGTGACGACTCCTTAAATATGATACTTAGTGCCACTGTATGTATGTATGTATGTGATTACCTAATTGTGATTACCTAATTGTGTTTACGGGAAAGAGCCCAAAGCTTGTATGTATGTATGTATGTATGTGATTACCTAATTGTGATTACCTAATTGTGTTTACGGGAAAGAGTCCAAAGCTCGTAGATTCCCGTCTCCTGATCGGTTCCATTTTATACTTAGTGATACTTATCATACCTGTCCTTAAAACTATGGATTGAGATAGCATTAACTACCTCCTCGCTTAGCGAATTCCAATTATCAACTACTCTTACACTGAAAAAGTATTTCCTTACATCCTGCAAAGAAGTTTTCTTACGAAGCTTCAAACTATGACCTCTAGTTCTAGAGCCAGCCATATCAAAATATCGATCCCTATCCACTCTATCATAACCATGAAGGAGTTTAAAGACTGTCACCATATCCCCCCTCACTCTTCTAGCTTCGAGTGATGGTAAGTCTAATTCCCTCAGCCTCTCATCATAACTGAGATTGTGTATTTCTGGCACCAGTTTCGTGGCATGTCTTTGAGCTTTTTCAAGCTTAGCTATGTGCTTTTTCAAGTGCGGATTCCAAAAGGGGGCTGCATATTCGAATTTTGGCCTCACATAGGTTACATAAATATTTCTGAACATTTCCTTGTCCATGTGCCTGAAGGCTACCCTTACATTTGATAAGAATGCATATGCTGCCCTGGAGACAAATCTGCCAGTATGTTTACTCCTAGATCTCTCTCATTTTCTGTCTCTTGAAGTATACTCCAGCCACCGAGTAGTCAAGCTTGGGCCTTCTTGCACTTGTACCCATTCTCATTACCTTACATTTTGAAGTATTGAATTTCATTAGCCACTTTTCTGACCACTCATGCAGATTATTTAGATCCTCCTGAAGTTCTCTACCATTGTTCTCGTTTTTTACTTTCTTCACAATCTTTGCATCATCTGCAAACATATTCATGAATGAATTTACAGACTCTGGTAGGTCATTTACATATACATGGAACAAAAGTGGCCCTAAAACTGAACCCTGTGGAACTCCACTACTAACTCTTCTCCATTCAGACACTGAGTGTCTTACTCTAACCCTCTGTTCCCTTCCTTCTAAGTAAGTTTTTATCCATTCCAAAACATTTCCACCTATTCTAGCCATTGATTGCAGCTTCCTAATAAGTCTCCCATGTGGAACAGTGTCAAACGCTTTCTGAAAGTCTAGGAATATGCAATCTGCCCAGCCCTCTCTTTCCTGTAAGATTTGGCTTACCTCATCATAAAATTCTAATAAGTTTGTTACTGTTGATCTACCTTCTCTGAAGCCATGTTGCCTCACTGACAAAAAGTTGAAGGATTCCAAGTGAAGAGAGATATGTTTCCTTAGTAGTTTCTCCATAACTTTGCAAACTATGCTGGTCAAGGAAACTGGTATATAGTTCAGAGCCATATCCCTCCTTCCCTTTTTGAAGATAGGTATCACATTTGCTTGTTTCCAGCATCTTGGAATCTCCCCCGACTCCAGTGACTCCTTAAATATGATACTTAGTGCCACTGTATGTATGTATGTATGTGATTACCTAATTGTGATTACCTAATTGTGTTTACGTGAAAGAGCCCAAAGCTTGTATGTATGTATGTATGTATGTATGTATGTATGTGATTACCTAATTGTGTTTACGGGAAAGAGCCCAAAGCTCGTAGATTCCCGTCTCCTGATCGGTTCCATTTTATACTTAGTGATACTTATCATGCCTGTCCTTAAAACTATGGATTGGGATAGCATTAACTACCTCCTCGCTTAGCGAATTCCAATTATCAACTACTCTTACACTGAAAAAGTATTTCCTTACATCCTGCAAAGAAGTTTTCTTACGAAGCTTCAAACTATGACCTCTAGTTCTAGAGCCAGCCATATTAAAATATCGATCCCTATCCACTCTATCATAACCATGAAGGAATTTAAAGACTGTCACCATATCCCCCCTCACTCTTCTAGCTTCGAGTGATGGTAAGTCTAATTCCCTCATCCTCTCATCATAACTGAGATTGCGTATTTCTGGCACCAGTTTCGTGGCATGTCTTTGAGCTTTTTCAAGCTTAGCTATGTGCTTTTTCAAGTGCGGATTCCAAAAGGGGGCTGCATATTCGAGTTTTGGCCTCACATAGGTTACATAAATATTTCTGAACATTTCCTTGTCCATGTGCCTGAAGGCTACCCTTACATTTGATAAGAATGCATATGCTGCCCTGGAGACAAATCTGCCAGTATGTTTACTCCTAGATCTCTCTCATTTTCTGTCTCTTGAAGTTGTACTCCAGCCACCGAGTAGTCAAGCTTGGGCCTTCTTGCACTTGTACCCATTCTCATTACCTTCCATTTTGAAGTATTGAATTTCATTATCCACTTTTTTGACCACTCATGCAGATTATTTAGATCCTTCTGAGGTTCTCTACCATTGTTCTCGTTTTTTACTTTCTTCACAATCTTTGCATCATCTGCAAACATATTCATGAATGAATTTACAGACTCTGGTAGGTCATTTACATATACAAGGAACAAAAGTGGCCCTAAAACTGAACCCTGTGGAACTCCACTACTAACTCTTCTCCATTCAGACACTGAGTGTCTTACTCTAACCCTCTGTTCCCTTCCTTCTAGGTAAGTTTTTATCCATTCCAAAACATTTCCACCTATTCTAGCCATTGATTGCAGCTTCCTAATAAGTCTCCCATGTGGAACAGTGTCAAACGCTTTCTGGAAGTCTAGGAATATGCAATCTGCCCAGCCCTCTCTTTCCTGTAAGATTTGGCTTACCTCATCATAAAATTCTAATAAGTTTGTTACTGTTGATCTACCTTCTCTGAAGCCATGTTGCCTCACTGACAAAAAGTTGAAGGATTCCAAGTGAAGAGAGATATGTTTCCTTAGTAGTTTCTCCATAACTTTGCAAACTATGCTGGTCAAGGAAACTGGTCTATAGTTCAGAGCCATATCCCTCCTTCCCTTTTCGAAGATAGGTATCACATTTGCTTGTTTCCAGCATCTTGGAATCTCCCCCGACTCCAGTGACTCCTTAAATATGATACTTAGTGCCACTGATATTGTGTTTGCGCATTTTTTAAGCACATGAGGGGATATGTCATCGGGACCTGTAGCTTTATGAACATCTAAATCCATCAGCGCTTTGCATACCTCTGTGGCTGTAAGGTTGATGTTCTCTAATACCGGTCCTTGAGCTTCTATCACTGCAATCTGAGGGGGTGGGGTATTTTCTACTGTAAATACTGACTGAAACTCCTTGTTCAATTCTTTGCAGATCTCTTCATCCGTCTCAGTGATGCTTCCATCCGCTCTCTTTAGCCTTAAAACCTGTTCTTTTACCTTCAGTTTTCCTCTGATAAAGCTGTGGAAAAGCTTGGGATTTTCTTTAGCCTTCCTGGTGATGTCCCTCTCATAGTCTCTCTCTGCGTCTCTCCTTTTACTTAGGTAGTCATTTCTTGCTCTTTTGTAGGTTTGCCAGGCATTTATGTTTTTTCTCCTCCTATACCTTTTCCAGCATTTGTCTCTCCACTCCTTAGCTCTTTTACACCCATTATCGAACCATTTCTCTCTGGCATGAATTACACCTAAATTGGTGACAGGTATGCAGCAATCTACCATCTTCCCATATTTCTCACAAAAGATGTCATACATTTCTTGTACAGATTTGTTGTAAAATAAGGTTCTCCAGTCAATAACTGCAAAAAGCTCATTCATTTTGATGTAATCTCCTTTCCGATAGTTCCTCCTCATGTCCTCAGTCATGTATGTATGTATGTATGTATGTACATATGTATGTATGTATGTATGTATGTATGCATGCATGCATGCATGCACACACGCACGCACGCATGCACACACGCACGCACGCACGCACGCACGCAAGTACGTACGTACGTACGTATGTATGTATCTACCTATCTATATATATATATATATATATATATATATATATATATTATATATATATATATATATATATATATATATATATATATATATATATATATATATATATTACATTGATCCTTCGTTTATCGCGAAGGTTAGGTTCCGGGACCCGGCGCGATAGAGGCATTTTCGCAAAGTAGGATCACCCTATTTGTACATAGATATTTTAATTAATTTTTATCGTTTGCACTGTATAAACTGTATAAACTCTCCTTGTACTGTTAACAAACCACCCTTTACTTCATAAATAACAGCATGCAAGCATAAATTTATATGAAAGTGATAGATAAACTTACTGTGAATGAGGTGGTAATGACATGACATACTCATGTACATAGGTATTTTACAATAATTTTTACGTGTACTGTATAAACCTTCCCTGCACTGTTAAAAAACCACCCTTTACTTTATAAATAACATCATGCAACGTAAATTTATATGTATGTGATAGGTAAACTTACCATGAATGAGGTGGTAATGACGTTTGTAGACTCAAGAGGAAGTTATTTCGCAGCCAATAACAGCTTTACTGCTGCTCTTTGGGGGAGAATAACATGGTAATGGGGAGTTGCTGTCGCTGTTTCTTATTTTGTTGGAAGATGATCCGGTAAGGAATCATGGCATCGTCGAGAAGATTACAGAAGGTCACCGAATGAACCATATTATTGTCATGTACCTGCGAGAGTTGTTGGACTGCTTTCACATTTTCATACATGGCTGCCAAACGTTCGAGTGTAAGGCCAGGTTCTTCAATTTCTTTGTGCGTTTCCTGAAGTTCTTCTTCCTCTTCTTCGCTCGCTGATTTTGTCATTTCTTCCAAGTCTTCATCAGTCAAAGGCTGCGAGTGGCAGTCAATCAGTCCATTCACATCTTCGGGAGTCATATCTTTAAAGCCTTCTCCTCCTAGCAATGCAGCCAACTTCACAGTTTTCACAACTGCCGAGTTATGGACTTTGTCAGGAGCAAATCCCCTGTAGTTGTGGATGACTTCGGGCCACAGTTTCTTCCAGCTGGCAATGATTGTGGCCGACTTCATCTCTTTGATTGCATTCTGAATATTTTGAAGGCATGTGGCAATCGTGTAATTATGCCAGTACGTCTTCATTGAAAATTCTTTGTCCGAATCCATGGATTCAACCAGGTTCGCCAGGGCATTTCGTGTGTAGAGGGCCTTGAATGCACGAATAACGCCTTGATTCATAGGCTGAATCAGTGACGTTGTATTCGGTGGCAGGAACTCTACTTGAACACCGTCATATTCGAGATTAGTTGCGTGGCCACCAGCATTATCCATCAAAAGAAGGACTTTAAATTCAAGGCCTTTTTCCGCAAGATAAAGTTTGACCTGAGGGATAAAACATTAGTGAAACCAGTCCAATGTGAGGCTTTTCATGATCCAGGCCTTAGGGTTATGCATCCAATACACTGGCAGCAGATTTATGTTTTTATTCTTCAAAGCCCTAGGGTTCTCTGACTTGTAGATAAGTCCGGGCTTTAACAAGAAGCCTGCAGCATTCCCGCACATGATGAGGGTAACGCGATCTTTGTGCGCTTTAAATCGAGGGGCTTTAACTTCTTCCTTGAAGAGAAAAGTTCGAGATGGCATTCTCTTCCAAAATAAGCCAGTCTCATCCATGTTGAAGACTTGCTCAGGAGCATATTCTCCTTCGGCGATAATTTTCTTGAAGTCGTTGTTCACGTAATCTTCTGCAGCAGCTGTATCTGCAGAGGCAGCTTCTCCATAAACCGAAACGCTTTTTAGGCCATAGCGTGTTTGAAATTTGGCGAACCATCCCTTGCTTGCCAAGAACGATTGTATCCTTGGTGGAGAATTGCTGGAGGGTCCTGGTTGTGGGTCGTCGATATCTTCTCTCCCCTCCTTCTCTCCACGGTCGCCACTGTCGTCGATGGGTTCGTTTGTAGCGAATGTCTCGTACAGCTTCTTCGCCTTTGTTTGTATGATATTGGTGTCTATGCTGATGTTTTTCTTTCTGGAATCAGCAATCCACAGGGCCAAAGCAGCTTCCCTCCTCACTATTACCTTATTGCGGGATGCTACGACCCTCTTTGCTGATTTATTAATAGAAATAGTCGCTGTTTTCCTGATATAAGCCTCGTCCTTTTTAATGTAGCGAACAGTAGATTCATTGAGGCCAAAATAGCGGCAGACATCCGTAAGCCTTTTTCCTTCTTTCAGCGTATCTAACAGTTTCACCTTATCTGTTATGATTAACATCCTCCTTTGCCGCTTAGGCTCACTACCAGAAGCCTTAGAAGATGAAGGATGCTTGGGAGGCATTGCAAAGGTTGAAATACGCGAGTAAAAAAATCACAAGCAAAACGTATTAATAATAACAACGTGAACGGCGCACATGTGAGTTAGACTGAACGAGTGAGGCGAGACAATGGAAGATGGTGGGAGAAGCAAACTTCAGTGGAAAAGCCAATCAGACCCCATGATACAGAACATACAGAAAAACAATTCTGTGTTTCATCGTCTCCCACTCTTTCAGTCAATAGCATCCCATGAACTATCTCACGTAGGTGCAAGCCTTTGCGTTTTCCAAGACACCAATACAGTGCACGCTATCGTACAGTATTTCACATGGTTTAATACTGTGAGTGCATATGTTAAAATTTATGTTTTTCTATTATATTTTACTGTTTTATTACTCTTAGGCTAGGAAATACTTGTTTTATCAATAAAATAATGAAAATTTCAATATGTACTAGCTCACGTAGGTGCAACCCTTTTCGTTTTCCGAAGCGCTGATACCGGTATCGTATTTTACATTGTGCAATACTGTTAGTATTTATGTTTTTTACTATTTTTTACTGCTTAATTATTCTTAGGCTAAGAAATACGTTTTTTTTTATCAATAAAATCATGAAACTACTGAAAATTTTAATATATACTAGCTCACGTAGGTGCAACCCTTTGCGTTTTCCGAAACGCTGATACCGGTATAGTACTTTCTATGGTGCAGAGTTACATGTTCAAATTTATGTTTTTTTACTGTTGTTGTTGTTGGATGTTCACCCCTTGAGGGTGAGCGGACCTTCCACTTGTGGCCCGCAGGTGGTTTTTTTTTTTACTATTTCTTACTGTTTTATTATTCGTAGGCTGGAAAATAAATTTTTTTTATCAATAAAATGATGAAATTTTTTTTTCAATACAAAATGAAAATACTGAAATTTTTTTTTTTAATATTTTAATATTTTTGTATATACCCACAAAAAAAAAAAATTGCCAAAAATATCGGAATATAGTGAATTCGAGATAGAAGAATCGCGATAGAGCGAAGGATCACTGTATATATATATATATATATATATATATATATATATATATATATATATATATATATATATATATATATATATATATATATATATATATATATATATATATATATATATATATACATATATATATACAGTATATATATATATATATATATATATATATATATATATATATATATATATATATATATATATATATATATATATATATATATATATATATATATATATATACATACATACATACATACATACATACATACATACATACATACATACATACATACATACATACATACATACATACATACATACATACATACATACATACATACATACATACATACATACATACATACATACATACATACATACATACATACATACATACATACATACATACATACATACATACATACATACATACATACATACATACATACATACATACATACATACATACATACATACATACATACATACATACATACATACATACATACATACATACATACATACATACATACATACATACATACATACATACATACATACATACATACATACATACATACATACATACATACATACATACATAGCCACATACAAAGTGGCTAATGAAATTCAATACCTCAAAATGTAAGGTAATGAGAATGGGTACAAGTGCAAGAAGGCCCAAGCTTGACTACTCGGTGGCTGGAGTACAACTTCAAGAGACAGAAAATGAGAGAGATCTAGGAGTAAACATACTGGCAGATTTGTCTCCAGAAATACATATAAATGGCGTAGTAAGGGCAGCATATGCATTCTTATCAAATGTAAGGGTAGCCTTCAGGCACATGGACAAGGAAATGTTCAGAAATATTTATGTAACCTATGTGAGGCCAAAACTCGAATATGCAGCCCCCTTTTGGAATCCGCACTTGAAAAAGCACATAGCTAAGCTTGAAAAAGTTCAGAGACATGCCACGAAACTGGTGCCAGAAATACGCAATCTCGGTTATGATGAGAGGCTGAGGGAATTAGACTTGCCATCACTCGAAGCTAGAAGAGTAAGGGGGGATATGGTGACAGTCTTTAAATTCCTTCATGGTTATGATAGAGTGGATAGGGATCGATATTTCGATATGGCTGGCTCTAGAACTAGAGGTCATAGTTTGAAGCTTCGTAAGAAAACTTGTTTGCAGGATGTAAGGAAATACTTTTTCAGTGTAAGAGTAGTTGATAATTGGAATTCGCTAAGCGAGGAGGTAGTTAATGCTATCTCAATCCATAGTTTTAAAGACAGGTATGATAAGTATCACTAAGTCTAAAAATGGAACCGATCAGGAGACGGGAAGATACGAGCTTTGGGCTCTTTCCCGTAAACACAATTAGGTAATCACAATTAGGTAATCACATACATACATACATACATACATACATACATACATACATACATACATCACTAAGTCTAAAAATGGAACCGATCAGGAGACGGGAAGATACGAGCTTTGGGCTCTTTCCCGTAAACACAATTAGGTAATCACAATTAGGTAATCACATACATACATACATACATACATATATATATATATATATATATATATATATATATATATATATATATATATATATATATATATATATATATATATATATATATATATATATATATATATATATATATATATATATATATATATATATATATATATATATATATATATATATATATATATATATATATATATATATATATATATATATATATATATATCATATATCTTCTTCTTCTTCCTCTATTTGCGTTCCCATTTTCATATGGGGTCGCATCTCTTCACTAGTCGTCTCCACTGGTTTCGGTCCATCACTTGCTCCTCCCCCAGCTGTCTCTCTCTGAGATCCTCCTTCAGTCGGTCCTTCCACCGTAGTTTAGGTCTTCCTCGTCTACGTCTGCCCTCCATGTCCATCTCCATCACTCTCACACCCACGTAGTCTTCTTCTCTCCTCTTCACATGACCGAACCACTGTAATCTCCTCTCCTGCGCTTTCACCGACGCCTCCACCACCTTCACTGTACCTCTGATCCGGTCATTTCGTATCCTGTCCTCCCTCGTCACCCCACACATCCACCTCAGCATTCTCATTTCTGCGACATCTATCTTCCTTTCTTGAACCTTTTTCACCGGCCACGTCTCTGCTCCGTACAGCAACGCTGGTCTCACAACTGACTTGTACACATTTCCTTTCACTCTAGCACTGATTTTCTTGTCACATAGCACCCCTGATGTTCTCTTCCAGCTGTTCCACGCTACCTGGATCCTATGATCAATCTCTCTCTCTAGGTCTCCATCCTTCGTTACGTAGGAGCCGAGGTATTTGAAGGCGTCCGCCTTTGGGAGCTTGTGGTCTTGCATGAACAGGTCGCCTCCTTGTGTCACATTGCACTCCAGGTACTCCGTTTTCTGTCTGCTCACCTTCAGTCCGTAATCCTCCAGCAAACCCCTCCATAGCTCCAACCTCTCTTGCAATTCTTCACGGCTCTCGGAGACCAAAACAATATCGTCTGCAAAGAGCATGCTCTATGGTGCCTCCTTTGTCACTTCCTCCACCATCACATCCATGAGAAGGTTAAATAGATAGGGGCTAAGAGCTGATCCCTGATGGAGTCCAACTTTCACCTGAAAAGGCTCTGTAGTGCCAACTGTACTTCTTACTCTTGTTGTGGCTTCCCTGTATATGTCCTGAACTATCTTGACATACTTCTCCTTCACTCCCTTCGACCTCATACTCCTCCACACCTCGCTTCTCGGGACCCGATCATAAGCTTTTTCCAGGTCAATAAACGCCATGTACAGCCCTCTTTGCTTATCTCTATATTTTTCCATTGTCTGCCTCATTGCGAATACTGCATTCATTGTTCCTCGACCTTTCCTAAAACCAAACTGCTCACTACAAACTTCTGTCTCCTCCCTCAGCCTTTTATCCAACACTCTTTCCAGCAGTTTCATAGTGTGAGATGTTAGCTTAATTCCTCTATAGTTGTTGCAACTCTGGATGTCTCCCTTTTCTTTGAAAATCGGTACTATTATACTATCTCTCCACTCGTTCGGGATAGTCTCTTCCTTCATCACCATGTTCAGGAACTTTGTCAGCACCCGTATCCCTTCTTCGCCCAAACTCTTCCATACCTCTGCAGGAATCTGGTCTGGCCCTACTGACTTTCCATTTTTCATCTTCTTCAACGCTTCTCTGACTTCCGCCTCACTCACAGGGTCTACCTCTCCCTCCATTCCCACTCCTCCACCTCTTCGTATTCTTGGATTTTCCTGATTTAGAAGTTCTTCGTAGTAGTCCCTCCACCGCATTTTAATCATGTCGGGGTCAGTAAGCACTCTTCCGTTCTTATCCTTGATTTGCTTTATTGATGTTAGGTCCTTTGTCGATCTGTTCCTTTCTTTTGCTAACTTATAGATTCTCTTCTGTCCCTCCTTTGTTTCAAGGTTCTCATACATATCATGCAGTGCTGCTGCACGCGCCTGTGCTACAGCCCTCTTCGCCTCCTTATTTGCATCTTTCAACATAGCTTTACGCTCCTCTGTTCTTTCCTTGTCGTAAGCTTTCTTCATCTCTTTCTTCTTTTCTATCTTCTCTTTGCAATTTGAGGACCACCACCAAGACTCTTTTCCGTTTCTCGGCTTCTTTCCAGATGACTTTCCGAGGACTTCCTCTGCCGTACTCCTGATCACTTCACTGTTCCTTTTCCACCACTGATCCACCTCCTCTGCCTCTTCTATCCTTTGTAGTGCTTTCCTCTTGAACTCCTGCCGCACCACCTCATCCTTGAGTTTCCACCACTTGATCCTAGGTTCTCCCCTCTCGACTCCGGTCCTTCGCGTCCTTACAACCAGCTTCGCCACAACTGGGCTGTGCTGCGCTCCCACACTCTCTCCTTGTAGTACTTTGCAGTCTTCCACTTCTCGGATGTTTTCTCTTCGATACAGGAGGAAGTCGATTTGACTCTCTCTGGGACCACTTCTGTATGTCCGGTAGCTGTTTTTCATGAAGAACGTGTTCAGGATCGCCATGTCAAATGCTATGGCAAAATCCAGCACGCTCTCCCCCTCCTGGTTTTTCACTCCAGTACCTTTGCCTCCATGAACTCGTCTCACTCCATCGTTGTCATGTCCTATATGCCCGTTTAAGTCGCCGCCCACGACACACCTCTCCCCCGGCGGGACCTCCCTCTGTACTTCGTCCATTTCTTGCCAGAACATTTCCTTCTCTGCGTCATCGCACCCAACTTGGGGGGCATATGCACTGATCACGTTTATTGCTTCCTGGCCATATACCAACTTGATCCTCAAAATCCTGCTGCTCTTCCTCACCACCTCCACCAGCTCCTCCTTGGTTTGGGGGTCTAGCACCACACCCACTCCATTTCTTCCTCTCTCATCCGCTCCACTGTATATCAACTTGTAGCCTCCACCCAAATCTCGCGCTTTATTTCCTTTCCATCTTGTCTCTTGTACACACAGTATGTTAATCTTCCTTCTCTCCATCAAATCCGCAACTTCTCTTCCTCTACCGGTCATGCTACCGATGTTCAGAGTAGCAATCCTCAGGGTATGGACTCGCTTCTTTAGCCGCACCCGTCCATATTGATGCGGTAACCCTCGTCCAGTTTCAACAGAGGTCGGGCTCCTCTGTGCGTCGCGTGAGCGGGGTACACCCTGGCCATCTTCGGTATTCTCTCGACTGCTATCCATGGGTTTTGGCAAAAGGGTTTTACAGCCGGATGCCCTTCCTGACGCCAACCCTCCCCATTTTTCCGGGCTTGGGACCGGCACTGGGCTGCTATATATATATATATATATATATATATATATATATATATATATATATATATATATATATATATATATATATATATATATATATATATATATATATATATATATATATATATATATATATATATATATATATATATATATATATATATATATATATATATATATATATATATATATATATATTATATATATGTATGAGATTACCTGAATGTGATTACCTAATTGTGTTTATGGGAAAGAGCCCAAAGCTCGTAGATTCCCGTCTCCTTGTCGGTTCCATTTTGTACTTCGTGATACTTATCATACCTGTCCTTAAAACTATGGCTCGAGATAGCAATAATTACCTCCTCGCTTAGCGAATTCCAATTATCAACTACTCTTACACTGAAAAAATATTTCCTTACATCCTGCAAAGAAGTTTTCTTACGAAGCTTCAAACTATGACCTCGAGTTCTAGAGCCTGCCATATCAAAATATTGATCCCTATCCACTCTATCATAACCATGAAGGAATTTAAAGACTGTCATCATATCCCCCCTCAATCTTCTAGCTTCGATGATGGTAAGTCTAATTCCCTCAGCCTCTCATCATAACTGAGATTGCGTATTTGTGGCACCAGTTTCGTGGCATGTCTCTGAACTTTTTCAAGCCTAGCTATGTGCTTTTTCAAGTGTGGATTCCAAAAGGGGGCTGCATATTCGAGTTTTGGCCTCACATAGGATACATAAATATTTCTGAACATTTCCTTGTCCATGTGCCTGAGAGCTACCCTTACAATTGATAAGAATGCATATGCTGCCCTTACTATGCCATTTATATGCATTTCTGGAGACAAATCTGCCAGTATGTTTACTCCTAGATCTCTCACATTTTCTGTCTCTTAAAGTTGTACTCCAGCCACCGAGTAGTCAAGGTTGGGCCTTCTTGCACTTGTACCCATTCTCATTACCTTACATTTTGAAGTATTGAATTTCATTAGCCACTTTTCTGACCACTCATGCAGATTATTTAGATCATCCTGAAGTTCTCTACCATTGTTCTCATATTTTACTTTCTTCACAATCTTTGCATCATCTGCAAGCATATGCATGAATGAATTTACAGACTCTGGTAGGTCATTTACATATACAAGGAACAAAAGTGGCCCTAAAACTGAACCCTGTTGAACTCCACTACTAACTCTTCTCCATTCAGACACTGTCTTACTCTAACCCTCTGTTCTCTTCCTTCTAAGTAAGTTTTTATCCATTCCAAGACATTTCCACCTATTCTAGCCAATGCTTGCAGCTTCCTAATAAGTCTCCCATGTGGAACAGTGTCAAACGCTTTCTGGAAGTCTAGGAATATGCAATCTGCCCAGCCCTCTCATTCCTGTAAAATTCGGCTTACCGCATCATAAAATTCTAATAAGTTTGTTACTGTTGATCTACCTTCTCTGAAGCCATATTGCCTCACTGACAAAAAGTTGAAGGATTCCAAGTGAAGAGAGATATGTTTCCTTAGTAGTTTCTCCATAACTTTGCAAACTATGCTGGTCAAGGAAACTGGTCCATAGTGCAGAGCTGTATCCCTCCTTCCCTTTTTGAAGATAGGTATCACGTTTGCTTGTTTCCAGCATCTTGGAATCTCCCCTGACTCCAGTGACTTTAAAACATGATACTTAGTGCCACTGATATTGAGTTTGCGCATTTTTTAAGCACATAATTGGATATGTCATCAGGACCTGTATCTTTATGAATATCTAACTCCATCAGCACTTTGCATACCTCTGTGGCTGTAAGGTTGATGTTCTCTAATACTGGCCCTTGAGCTTCTATCTCTGCAATCTGAGGGGGTGGGGTATATTCTACTGTAAATACTGACTGAAACTCCTTGTTCAATTCTTTGCAGATCTCTTCATCTGTCTCAGTGATGCATCAATCCGCTCTCTTTAGCCTTAAAACCTGTTCTTTTACCTTCAGTTTTCCTCTGATAAAGCTGTGGAAAAGCTTGGGATTTTCTTTAGCCTTCCTGGTGATGTCCCTCTCATAGTCTCCCTCTGCTTCTCTTCTTTTACTTAGGTAGTTATTTCTTGCTCATTTGTAGGTTTGCCAGGCATTTGTGTTTTTTCTCCTCTTATACCTTTTCCAGCATTTGTCTCTCCACTCCTTAGCTCTTTTACACTCATTTTCGAACCATTTCTCTCTGGCATGAATTACACATACTTTGGTGACAGGTATGCAGCAATCTACTATCTTCCCATATTTCTCACAAAAGATGTCATACATTTCTTGTACAGATTTGTTGTAAAATAAGGTTCTCCAGTCAATAGCTGCTAAAAGCTCATTCATTTTGATGTAATCTCCTTTCGGATAGTTCCTCCTCATGTCCTCAGTGCCTCTACTCTCAGGGAGAATATCTTCAATGATATACTCCATCAACAACACACAGTGGTAACTCTTTCCAATTTGTGGTTCATACTCAATTTTTTCAATATCCAACATATTATATGTAAATACTAGATCAAGTAGTGATGGTTCATCCCCACCCCTGGCCCTCGTTGGTTCCATTACATGTTAATGTAGGTAATTCCCTTGTACGCAATCTAGGAATCTTGCCCCGAATGAGGCCTCATCACTGTGTGGGTCAAGATTTATCCAATCTATCTCTTTATGATTAAAATTTCCCATAATCAAAATCCTACATTTTCTCTCCCATGCCATGTTAACAACTGAGTTTATGACTTCAATAGTACCTATATGACTTTCCTCATAAACTTCTAGCCTATTCTGGTTCCTTGGTGGGTTATATACAAGTTATTATAATGCTCTCTGACCCAGTATTTATGCGAGCAACAGGAAATTCCTTGAACTCACTTTCTATAGACAAGTTTATTTCTTGTGTGTGTTTGTGATTACCTAATTGTTATTACCTAATTGTGTTTACGGGAAAGAGCCCAAACCTCGTATCTTCCCGTCTCCTCATCGGTTCCATTTTATACTTAGTGATACTTATCATACCTGTCCTTAAAACTATGGTTTGAGATAGCATTAACTACCTCCTCGCTTAGCGAATTCCAATTATCAACTACTCTTACACTGAAAAAGTATTTCCTTACATCCTGCAAAAAAGTTTTCTTACGAAGCTTCAAACTATGACCTCTAGTTCTAGAGCCAGCCATATCAAAATATCAATCTCTATCCCCTCTATCATACCCATGAAGGAATTTAAAGACTGTCACCATATCCTCCCTCACTCTTCTAGCTTCGAGTGATGGTAAGTCTAATTCCCTCAGCCTCTCATCATAACTGAGATTGCGTATTTCTGGCACCAGTTACGTGGCATGTCTTTGAACTTTTTCAAGCTTAGCTATGTGCTTTTTCAAGTGCGGATTCCAAAAGGGGGCTGCATATTCGAGTTTTGGTCTCACATAGGTTACATAAATATTTCAGAACATTTCCTTGTCCATGTGCCTGAAGGCTACCCTTACATTTGATAAGAATGCATATGCTGCCCTTACTATGCCATTTATATGTATTTCTGGAGACAAATCTGCCAGTATGTTTACTCCTAGATCTCTCTCATTTTCTGTCTCTTGAAGTTGTACTCCAGCCACCGAGTAGTCAAGCTTGGGCCTTCTTGCACTTGTGCCCATTCTCATTAACTTACATTTTGAAGTATTAAATTTCATTAGCCACTTTTTTGACTATTTACATCTTCCTGAAGTTCTCCACCATTGTTCTCGTTTTTTACTTTCTTCACAATCTTTGCATCATCTGCAAATATATTCATGAATGAATTTACAGACTCTGGTAGGTCATTTACATATACAAGGAACAAAAGTGGCCCTAAAACTGAACCCTGTGGAACTCCACTACTAACTCTTCTCCATTCAGACACTGAGTGTCTTACTCTAAACCTCTGTTCCCTTCCTTCTAAGTAAGTTTTTTTCCATTCCAAGACATTTCCACCTATTCTAGCCATTGCTTGCAGCTTCCTAATAAGTCTCCCATGTGGAACAGTGTCAAACGCTTTCTGGAAGTCTAGGAATATGCAATCTGCCCACCCCTCTTTTTCCTGTAAGATTCGGCTTACCTCATCATAAAATTCTAATAAGTTTGTTACTGTTGATCTACCTTCTTTGAAGCCATGTTGCCTCACTGACAAAAAGTTGAAGGATTCCAAGTGAAGAGAGATATGTTTCCTTAGTAGTTTCTCCATAAGTTTGCAAACTATGCTGGTCAAGGAAACTGGTCTATAGTTCAGAGCCGTATCCCTCCTTCCCTTTTTGAAGATAGGTATCACATTTGCTTGTTTCCAGCAGCTTGGAATCTCCCCTGACTCCAGTGACTTTTAAAATATGATACTTAGTGCCACTGATATTGAGTTTGCACATTTTTTAAGTACATGAGGGGATATGTCATCAGGACCTGTAGCTTTATGAACATCAAAATCCATCAGCGCTTTGCATACCTCTGTGGCTGTAAGGTTTTGATTACCTAATTGTGTTTACGGGAAAGAGCCCAAAGCTCGTATCTTCCCGTCTCCTGATCGGTTCCATTTTTAGACTTAGTGATACTTATCATACCTGTCCTTAAAACTATGGATTGAGATAGCATTAACTACCTCCTCGCTTAGCGAATTCCAATTATCAACTACTCTTACACTGAAAAAGTATTTCCTTACATCCTGCAAACAAGTTTTCTTACGAAGCTTCAAACTATGACCTCTAGTTCTAGAGCCAGCCATATCTTGTCCACAGACGTGTGAACATCTAAGGTGGAACACAACTCTAGCCATTTTTTCCTCTTAATTGTGCATGTCTCTTCATGGACATGTTCTTTGACTGCCTGGAGGGTGCGGTAGGAGTCTTCAGTGCGACGTTTTCTGTGCATTTTCCGGATGACATTGAGCTGGTGATTGAGTTCTTTAACTCTGTCACAGTAGTACCACCTGTCATGATGAGTAGTGTGCTGTGGCTAACAGAGGGGAATGGAAGAGTTTGCTGCATCTTGCAGGGCATTGATTTGCTCAGCCTCAGCTTGGTCAATGTCTCTGGATGGTGAGTAGGCTAAATACCAATTGCTGAGGTGCTCCTGGAATCAGCCCCAGTTGGCCTTCTTGAAATTCCATTGAGGGGGAGGAGCAGGGATTTGGAAGATTTCAGGAATTGGCAGTGTAAGATGGATCCCGTAGTGGTCGCTTGTGACCAGGGGATGAACTCTCCATGTGGCGTCTTGCCTTAGGGAGTTGGAGACAAAGGTGAAGTCCAGGACTTCACCTCTGTCATGAGTTGGCTCATGATTGTTGAAAAGGGTGACGTCTTGTTCATTGTCTAGCAGGTCCATGATGTGTCTGCCTGCAGCACAGGGGTGCTCATACCTGAATCTTGGATGATGTGCATTAAAGTCGCCTCCTATTACCAAGTCATGATGGCTGGCTAACCCAAAGAGGGTAGACAGGTCTGGGCTGCCATCGTGTTGTCTGTAAATGTTGTACAGATCTATGCAGCTGCCCTGAAGTTTGGTGTTAAAAGCGAGGATGTGGACATCTTCGCCACAAAAGACTGGTCAGGTAATTTCCTTGGCTAACAAGTTTTTTTTTTATGAAGGTGGCACTGCCTCTATTCTTCCCTGGAGTCCAGTGCTGGTAGAAACCTTGATATCCTGAGAGTTTTGGAGTGTTTTGCTCTGTACACAGGGTTTCTTAACCCATGATGACATCTATGTTGTCAGCCTTGGCAATGTCTTCCAGGTGTTGTACCTTATGTCTGAGACCCTGGGCGTTACAGTGTAGGATCCCGAGATTAGACATCTTGATGATTTAAGGAGGTGGAGGTAGTAGAAGTAGTGGTCTGTTGAGGCTGGCGGTGGTTCCTGGCGACGAGGGCTTGGACAACGATGGAATGAGTTACTTCGATGACTTGATTGTAGGCATCTATAGGAGAGGCGTCGGTTGCGAGGAGTCAAACGGCTGCCTGAATGGCCTGAGTAATAAGAATGGTGAGCTCATTCTGACAGAGTGTTTTGCTCAAAGTCACCAGAAGCTGTTAGATGCCTTATTAGTTAATTTAGTAACTTAACTGTCATTTTTCTAACTAAAAATAATTCCCACTTCTTGACTTTTGCAGATTATGATTATTTGCAAATTATATCTTAGCTTAGAGCTAATTTTAAATATACCTTATTTACTATTCTTGTACGTGTAGAAGCATAGTCTCGATATAAATGCTGCTCCTACCATTCCATCTTTTCAGTGAGCCTATCAGATACATTTTCTTTACAATTTTCTTTTGATAAACTAGCTCTTGTTAATAAATTATTATAAAAATTGTTCTTGCCGATAATTTTGTTATAAATTTGACCTTGCTGTTATGTCATTAGCCTGTCTAGATATATTTCAGTAGCTTCTTTATTATTTGAGTACTTGAATTCCGTCTCCTACAATGCAAAGAACGTTCTAGAGATTGTTTACCAGTAACCTAACTTTCCATTATTATTCTCGTTTTATTTTATTTGCTTCCACTTGTTGCACCTAAAATACTGTGTCTCCCTTGCATCTCTGCTATAATTGCCTGCCAGGGACCACCACTAAAGTAGCCCTTAAATGACATAAGAGCCAGTTACTGCTCTGGAAATATATCCTACAGATGACGTCACCAAGAGGGACATTGAAGCGTCCTCATTTGGTGGCCAAACATCCCAGAGGCAGCATCTCGTCTCAGCAGTCAAGTTTATTTCAAACATTATTTACGTGGCATTTTCACAAGAATTCATCTGGCACAAACAAGGTGAGGGATAATGTATGGTAAAGCTCGTGGATCAAGCAAATTGTTTTTTCGAGAATTAGTTACATTCATTACTGGCTAAATCCTACGAATTTTTTCTCAGATTCCATTCCCATACAAATGAACTTTTGTAGATTACCTAACTGAAATCTCACTAGCCAACCTTAATTCCTTAACCTAGAAATTACAACTGATATACAATGCTAAGAAGTTTCTTTTCATTGAATGTGATAAACGAAAATCTCATCCTCTGAAGACTGGTTATGAGACCGTAAAAATCTATCCCTTCTCCTAGTAAATTCTAATTTCATTTCACCTCTTTCTATCATCGTAAATAAAGCGTTTTACGTCAAAAACTCGTGAATAAAGCTATTTCCTATATAAATTGCAAATAATTAATCATTTACTAACGTGTTAAACTGCAAATAATTAAAAGGTAATTTTACCCTGTTGGCTTTGCAAATATTTCCTGTTAACCACAATCTAATGAACACACAGTGCATTAATCTTGCTAATTCTTCATATGTTGGGGATAAAGTGTTTTGAGTTATAAGTTGCAATTACTTCAAAAGGTGGTTTTGCCACCCCCTTTTTCATTGCAAACAGTTCTTGATAACCAAAAGTGAATGAATTCTGTATTTATCTCATAGATTCTTCCTTTATCGTAAATAGAGTGTTTTACCATATTAATTGCAAATCAGTAATAAGCATTGCAACTTTTGTGGTTGCCCACAATTTAAGGAATACATACAGTACTGTATTTGTCTTCCTTATTCTTCATTTATTGTGAATAAATTGTTTTTCTCTAATACCAGCAAAGAATTAATGGTTTTGTATGCTATTATGGTAGCATAAATATTTCTGGTTAGCTGTGACTAACCAATATATTTTCATCCTGTAGAATAATATTGGAGACTCATTATATGTGCTCATGCTTTCAGTTTCCCATTATTAACAGTGTGTCATTTCTGTTTCTGCATTGCAGTGTCCTCTATTCTACTCTGCCTGTGTGACAGAGGTAATCGTCGAGTTGAGGCCAAAGTCTTGGCATACGTCCGTGGTGCCGTGAAACGAAATCGTGCTCACCACCTCTGGGATTCGAGGCAGCATTTCATAAAATATAATTAGAAAATTTAATTCAATTCTTTTAATCTCATTGCATTTCCAAAATTAAAAGAAAGTTGAATTCTGAGTTTCATTTAACCGAGTAGTAGTATAACGGGTGGGGTGTTCAAGTACAAATATTTGTCCTGTCTGTTTGTGAGCTCTTAACCGAGCTCAGTACTTTGAGTCCCCTTAGTAAAACAGAATCTTAACAACTCTCCATTCCCCCAACAATATTGGCACCCGAATAGGGATCCAAACAGACAGACTGATATTGATAAATTTATTTTTATTTTGCTTTTAATGTTGCATGTGAAACCCGATTACCATTGGCTCGATTATTGAAATGAATGAATCTTAGGCTGCACACAAAAATTTTATCGCTAGAGACGTTACGGATCAGAAATTTTTTTTTCATTTTCAAGATTAATTACAGTAACTAATATTTTCTTGTTTCCCATGTGGTAAACAAAATTTCAGGATATCTACATGAAATGATGTGGTAACAGATTTAAGAAATTTTGCATGACGAGAAGACGTGTTTTTTAAAATTTCATTTATTTGCGTGATAAGATTGAGGTTTAAAGCATTCGTGTTTTATATATCTGTTAAAGGTGATACTTGTTAAGAATTGTTTATATTTCCTTGGGATTTAGGAATTGGGAGAAAGCATATTAAGTATTTTTGCTTATAATTGTTTTATATTCAAGCATTGACTGCTCATAGATTGGGAAGAAAAACTTTGGTGTCATTTATTGAGCCTAGGCTAAGCCCTTCATGTGTCTGAGTTGTCACTTGAAAATAAATTTTCTCATTACTAGTAGACATGTGTAATCTGGCTGCCAATTAAGCCATTAGCTTATCTTTGGTGTATTTTGCATAGGATCTGTGCCCTTTTGGCAACACTCCAGAATTTTACTCACGACATTTTATTTGTGGGTACTGCCATATACGCGCTCATGCGCAGGCACGACCGCTATACTATACTTGTTTATATTCTCTGGCACTGGGTGCTAGTTGGTAAAATTCGTTGTTGCTTATTCCTTTCATTTGCACCATTACCGCAGGTACTGCCACGTATTGCTGTTAAGCAGGCACGACTGCCATCCTGTATTACCAGTGTTTCATGCACTGTTTTGCAACATTTTGCTGCTGTTGCACTTGATTGTGTTGCTCATTCTTTTCATTTGCACTATGACCACAGGTACTGCCGCATATTGCTGTTAAGCAGGCACGACTGCCATTCTGTATTACCAGTATTTCATGCACTGTTTTGCAACATTTTGCTGCTGTTGCACTTGATTGTGTTGCTCATTCCTTTCATTTGCACCATAACCACAGGTACCGCCGCATATTGCTGTTAAGCAGGCACGACTGCCATCCTGTATTACCAGTTTTTCATGCACTGTTTTGCAACATTTTGCTGCTGTTGCACTTGATTGTATTTTGAGTCACTTTTATGGTGAGGTTTTGAGATCACTTTTACGTTTAAGTTTGAACTGTGGTGTTGAATATTTTTTTCTCTCCTTGGTGTTGTGTGGTTCTTTAATTTTTTCTACGATTGTAGAGATTTGTTAGTGTTTTTTTTCTTTTTGGCACTTCATTATTGACTGTTTAGGAAACAAACATGGAAACCATCAAAACATTCAATGAGGAGCGTTACCTGGACATAATGATTGCTAGGGATGAGAGATGCGGTTTTTCCCCAAGACAGAAGCTCTTCAAATGGGCTCATTAGAAGATGGTTGAAAGCCAAGATAAGCTGGAGAAGAGAGCAAGTGACGAGGCACAAGCACAATGCGAACAAGAGCTTGCGCTTGCTCGGCTTCGAACGGGAGTCCTAGACAGTGGTCCTTCATCCGGAAATAGAAATTACAGGAACGGGAAGCACAAGGGCCCCTCACAGAACTCACATCATCCAGCACATCCGCCTCACACTCCTAAGCCTTATTACGGCCATGCACATACACTCAAGAAGGATGACTCAGTAAGACTAAGTCTCAGCAGTTCAGAGGCAAGGGCCATTACTCTGCTCCACCATCCCAGGTTTTTCAGCCAAACTCTAAGAGCCACCACACTCCCTCTCACAACAGTGGCCCACATAGCTGTCTGGCCACTCACTCAGCCCATGTTGTGGAAACAAGGCCAGAAAGGGCCACCGAGGATAACGCCGAGGAACCACCACACAAACTTGCCAATGTGGAATTCATCGAACATGATGATCTGGAAATGATCCCAAAATGCCTAGGAACCATAAATGGTGTGGAAGCTGAGATAACCCTCGACACAGGGGCCAATGGCATATTTGTTGACTAGAGATTTGTCAGGGATGAAGATTTTACCAGCAAAGTCGTTCATGTGCGGGTTGCTGAAGGAACACCCCAAATACGACACTGCTGTGTCATTAACCTGGAATGCAAATACTACAAAGGCAAAGCCCCAGCTGTGGCAATGATTGGGCTTATGTACCCTGTCTTGATGGGTCGTGCACTGAACCTAGTTCCTATTTTCCGGGCCGACCTCTACCATAAGGACATTTCTCATTATAACTTCCCTCGGGGGAAGTCACATGAACCCATTTCAGCAGCACCTCCTGGCATCGATGCCAAGAATTTGGACGATTCTCCGACTGACTCTGTTGAGTCTGCTGCAGTTAGTACACATAATGTGGAATACGGAGAGTTTCCTCCTCCTTTACCAGATGATGCACCTCTAGAGTCATTGAAGTTCCGTCCAGACTTTGCCAAATTGCAGCAAGATTGCCCCAGCCTCAAACGCTGGATGCAGCAGGCCACCGAGGGAAGGAGCTTCACGGTGAGAGGAGGAGGCCAGATCACTTACGCCCTTGAAGATGGAGTACTTCGTAGGCATGTGACTAAAGATGGCCACACCTTTAAACAGTTGGTGGTGCCCGCTTCGTTGCACCACCAGGCTATGTATGTGGCACACCATTTACCTCTGAGTGGACACAGAGGCAAAGCAAAAACTCGGCATGTCCTTCAGAAGGCTTTTGCATGGCTAAACATGTACGCCGAGGTAGACAGATATGTGGGCTCCTGTCCTGTCTGTAAATCCACCTCTACGGCACCGGTACCGAAAGTCCCCATGGGGATAACTAAGCTCTCAATGGAGCCATTTTCCAAGGTCGCTATTGACATAATAGGACCTATTAATCCAGCTTCATCCACAGGGAAACAGTTCCTCCTGGTATACGTCGACCTGGCAACAATGTACCCAGATGCAGTGCCACTGTCTTCTATCACAACTGAAGCAGTCGTTCATGCCCTATTTGAAATCTGCTTCAGGGTTGGCTTTCCTGAGCAGGTCACTTCTGACAGTGGAAGTCAGTTTACAAGTAGGCATTTTGAGGCTTTCTGTAACCTTTTAGAAATGAAGCACATTCGTACGAGTGTCTATCATGCCCAATCAAATGGAGCATGCGAACGCTATAACGGGACATTGAAGCGATGTTTGCGCAAGCTAGTGATAGATATACCTAGGCAGTGGGACAAGTACGTCCCTGCTGCACTTTTCTCCTTCAGAGACACGCCCCACGACACTACTGGATACTCGCCTGTCGAGCTGATTTATGGTCATAAGGGCAGAGGCCCAGTGGAATTTTTGGCAGAATGATGGGATTCACCTACCATCGAAGATGACGATAGGGACGTCCATGAGTATATTTTAAAGTTTTCGCCTCATCTCAAAAAGGCTTGGAAAACTGCACAATTAACCATTAAGGGTCACCAGCAGACTGCCAAGCTCCTCTTTGTCAAGCGTGCCCAGCGTCGTACCCTGACATCCGGAGATCGAGCTCTGTTACTTCTTCCAACAGATACCCGCAAGCTAATGCTACGCTGGAAAGGACCATACTCTGTGGTACATCGGGTGACCCCTGACAATTATGTGCTAAATGTTGATGGCAATAACCGGAAATACCACATTAACCAGGTGCAGCTGTATTGTGAGGACCCGGAGGCCCACAAGAATCCTGCGTTGGCACTCTTATCAACCCCTATAGATGCCCTCAGCATCAATAGAACCTCCGAGGCTGCAGCAACACATTTGCTCCATTATAGCCACTCCTTACTTCCTATATTGGAATACTCCACCCTTGCAATGGAGACAGACTTACGGGAGTGGAGTTTTTTGGAAGAAGCCTCTCTGGCGGCAGCCACCTCCCTCGCAATTGAAGATATAAGCTTAGCTTTTGATGATGGTAAGGATCCTGCCATTCCCACACACCGAAAGGAAAGTGTGAGTAATTGCATTATTAACTTCAGACTGCAACCAAGTCAACGGGAACAGCTGAACAAGCTACTAGAGGACTATGAGAATGTCTTCAACTACCTCCCAGGCATTACCACTACCCTTGAGCATCATGTCAGATTGACTAACCCAGAGCCATTTCGGCATTCCCATGGTCTTCCCCACCAGCTGTCCATGTGGCTGAAGGAAGATCTTGACACTTGGGTCTGCCTCGGAATAGCTGAAAAGAGCATTTCACCTTGGTGTTCGCCGTTACTGGCAGTGCATAAGCGAGATGGCAGTCACAGGTTCTGCCTTGACTGTCGTAAGTTTAACTGCCGTACCATCTTTGATGGAGAGCCCATTGCTGATGCGGAGCATATTTTCTCGTTGCTCTCCCGAGCCCGTTACCTGTCCAAGTTGGATCTGGCCAGTGGATTTTGACAAGTCCCGCTGAGCGAGACTACCAAGTCTCTAACAGCCTTTTCCACAAGATATGGTCTATACCAGTTCAGGGTCATGCCTTTTGGTATGGTAAATACCACTGGCTGCTTCAGCAGACTCATGAGGATAGTACTACAGGATCTCGACAATGTTTCATGCTTAATAGACGACATCCTGGTGCATTCTCAGGATTGGTCATCGCACCTCGAGACTCTCTGCAGAGTTCTCACTCGTCTGAACCAGCATGGACTTCATTTAAAGCCTTCCATATGTGAGACTGGTTTCACACAATTGAAGTATCTGGGCCACGTGATCGGAGAAGGAGTTATGTCCCCTTTACATGACAGGGTACAAGCTATTAAGGATATGGAGAAACCTGCTACTGTCACTCAATTGAGATCATTCCTGGGTAGTGTCGGCTACTACCAACGGTTCATTCCACACTTTAATACAATCGCTGCCCCTTTGCAGCAAATGACCTCCTCAAAGCAAGGTAAAACCTCCCCTCTCCAATGGACAGATGAAGCGGAGAGAGCTTTTTTCAAGCTCCAAGAAGCATTGGCGGGTGAGCCAGTATTACAACTGGTAAACCCTGATTTTCCATTTATCCTGCAGACCGACGCCTCAGACGAAGGCCTGGGTGCCGTGCTCTTGCAAGCCCGATCAGACAACTCAGCAGAAGTAGCTCCAGTGCGATATGCAAGCCGCAGGCTTCGCCCTGCAGAGTGAAATTACGCCATCGTGGAGAAGGAAGCTCTAGCTGTTTATTGGGCCATCAAGAAATATGAAGCCCATCTGTATGGCCAACATTTTACACTGAGAACCGACCACCGACCTCTCCTATATTTACAGCTGCAGACAAGCTAAATCCTCACCTGAAAAGGTGATTAGCTTACCTGAATCTTATCAAATTCACTGCCCAACATGTTCATGGCAAGGACAATGACCTTGCTGATCTACTAAGTCAACGGTCAAATGAGGAAGCTGGTGCTGTTAGCCTCAATTTGACTAGTCAGTAAAGATTACTACTCTGATGTTTTGTTTATTTTTTATGTTTATCTTTTATGTCTTTAATACTGTACTGTACTTGTTTATTTTAACGTACAAACGTTATTCCTAATGGAAGACGAAAAATATGACGAATATTTCTTTTAGCGTAGTTTTATATTTCCCTTTGTGGGACTCTGAAAGCCAGAACATGGTGGAAACATTTTAGTTTAGTGTTGAATAGCTGAAACTGTTTTAAATCCAGTCGCCAATGTTAATGACGACTTGGTTCAAATTTTCCATTTGCGTATACTGTATTTTTTTTTATATTATTTTATTGTTTTATTGCATGTGAAGCATTCTTAAACTTAAATATTGATATTCACTGGTATCTAATTTTGATTTAATTTTCTTGAAATTTGAATTTGATAACATTTCTTTTATGCTTTGCATGTCATTTAATGTTTTGTTATAAGACTTGTTCACTTTTCCTAATAGTATGATATGTTCCAGTGGTGGATCCCATTCTTATTGTTCATTTGTTCTTTTCCATGAGAAGGATATCTCATCCCTCATAATAACACTGAGTCACCATAACTTCCTCTGTTCTTTTTTCGCCTTCTTTAGTAGAATTTTACTAAATCAATGTTCTCAAGAAAGGCCTTTGTGACAGAGTGTTTTGCTCAAAGTCACCAGAGGCTGTTAGATGCCTTATTAGTTAATTTAGTAACTTAACTGTCATTTTTCTAACTAAAAACAATTCCCACTTCTTGACTTTTGCAGATTATGATTATTTGAAATTTATATCTTAGCTTGTAGCTAATTTTAAATATACCTTATTTACTATTCCTGTACGTGTAGAAGCATAGTCTCGATATAAAGGTTGCTATTACCATTCCATCTTTTCAGTGAGCCTATCAGATACGTTTTCTTTACAATTTTCTTTTGATAAAATAGCTCTTGCTAATAAATTATTATAAAAATTGTTCTTACCGATAATTTTGTTATAAATATGACCTTGCTGTTATGTCATTAGCCTGTCTAGATATATTTCAGTAGCTTCTTTATTATTTGAGTACTTGAATTCCGTCTCCTACAACACAAAGAACGTTCTAGAGTTGTTTTCCAGTAACCTAACTTTCCATTATTATTCTCGTTTTATTTTATTTGCTTCCACTTGTTGCACCTAAAATACTGTGTCTCCCATGCATCTCTGCTATAATTGCCTGCCAGGGACCACCACTAAAGTAGCCCTTAAATGATATAAGAGCCAGTTACTGCTCTGGAAATATATCCTACAGATGACGTCACCAGGAGGGACATTGAAGTGTCCTCAGTTGGTAGTCAAAACATCCCAGAGGCAGCATCTCACCTCATCAGTCAAGTTTATTTCAAACCTTATTTACGTGGCATCTTCACAGGAATTCATCTGGCACAAACAAGGTGAGGGATAATGTATGGTAAAGCTCGTGGGTCAAGCAAATTGTTTTTTCGAGAATTAGTTACATTCGTTACTGGCTAAATCCTACGAATTTTCCTCAGATTCCATTCCCATACAAACGAACTTTTGTAGCTTACCTAACTGAAATCTCACTAGCCAAACTTAATTCCTTAACCTGGAAATTACTGCTGATATACATTGCTAAGAAGTTTCTTTTCATTGAATATGATAAACGGAAATCTCATCCTCTGAAGACTGGTTATGAGCCCGTAAAAATCTATCCCTTCTCCTAATAAATTCTAATTTCATTTCACCTTTTTCTATCATCGTAAATAAAGTGTTTTACGTCAAAAACACATGAATAAAGCTATTTGTTATATAAATTGCAAATAATTAATCATTTACCTAACGTGTTAAACTGCAAATAATTAAAAGGTAATTTTACCCTGTTGGCTTTGCAAATATTTCCTGTTAACCACAATCTAATGAACGCATACTGTATTTATCTTGCTAGTTCCTCATATGTTGATGATAAAGTGTTTTGAGTTATAAGTTGCAAATTCTTCAAAAGGTGGTTTTGCCACCCCCCTTTTTCATTGCAAACAGTTCTTGATAACCAAAAGTGAATGAATACTGCATTTATCTCGTAGATTCTTCCTTTATTGTAAATAAAGTGTTTTACCATATTAATTCCACATCAGTAATAAGAATTGCAACTTTTGTGGTTGTCCACAATTTAAGGAATACATACAGTACTGTATTTGACTTGCTTATTCTTCATTTATTGTGAATAAATTGTTTTTCTTTAATGCCTGCAAAGAATTAATGGTTTTGTATGCTATTATGGTAGCATAAATATTTCTGGTTAGCTGTGACTTACCAATATATTTTCATCCTGTAGAATAATATTGGAGACTCATTATATGTGTGCTCATGCTTTCAGTTTCCCATTATTAACAGTGTGTCGTTTCTGTTTCTGCAATTGCATTGTCCTTTATTCTACTCTTCCTGTGTGACAGAGGTAATCGTCGAGTTGAGGCCAAAGTCTTGGCATACGTCTGTGGTGCCGGGAAACAAAATCGTGCTCACCACCTCCGGGATTCGAGGCAGCATTTCATAAAATTTAATTAGAAAATTTAATTCAATTCTTTTAATCTCATTGCATTTCCAAAATTAAAAGAAAGTTGAATTCTGAGTTTCATTTAACTGAGTAGTGGTATAACGGGTGGGGTGTTCAAGTACAAATATCTGTCCCGTCTGTTTGTGAGTTCTTAACCGAGCTCGGTACTTTGAGTCCCCTTAGTAAAACAGAATCTTAACAACTCTCCATTCCCCCAACACTCATCAACTATGAATAGGGTTTGTTGTTGGGAAGAGGAGGCAGAGGAAGGTGTTTGGATAGGCTGTTGAGGTGTGGGGGTATGGGATTTAAGTCTGGAGTCCTGGGACCTGGTGTGGTGAGGGTGTGTGTGTGTGGTCTGAGTGTTGCATGTTACTGTATTGCGTGGGGTGGAGATGTTGGTGGTGTATGTTGCGTGAGGGGATGGTGGGAGTAGTGATTTTGGGGGGATGGTGGGAGTGTGAGTGTTGTGTGATGAGGTGGATGGAGTTGTTGTAGGAGTGGGAGCTGTAGGAGGTGTGATCTGTGTGTCAGGAGCCGGGTTAGTGTTGTGTGATGGGATTTGGGTGGCGAGGTTGGGTCTGGGTGGTGCAGGAAGGGGCCTTCGCCAGGATTGGAGGTTGGGGAGGAGCAGGGGTGAAGTTGGAGGTGGTGTGGTTGATGGCATTAGCAGAGGGAGGGGCTCTTTGAGAATCCTCCTCAGCCTTTCTGGACAGCATTTGTTCCATGCATGATGGTTTCCCAGACAGTTTGGGCACTCGGCAACTGTTGTTTCTTTGACCTTAAATTTATTGAGGCAGCAGTCAATAAGAGAGATTGCACATCTCTCTGGGAGATGGTAACTGTTTTGATGGTGCCCAAATATTTGGCAATGGAAACATCTCTGTGGTTCTGGGGTGTAGTCTCTTAGGTTGAATTTACCCCAGATGCCAAGGTTTACTTGAGCAGGGGGTGGACCACAGGTGTGGACCAGAACTTATTTGGAGGGGACAGTTTGGCCCTCATTTTTGGAGGAGCAACGTGAGGCAGCAGTTATATACGTTTGCTTGGTTAGTGGGCCAACTGACCGAGCAACAGGAAAGCCAATAAGGATGTATTTCCTTATATTTTGAGCAGGGTTCATCTCTGCCAGGTGAGGCGAGTTGAGGTCACGGTTCTTCTTTGCGGCTTCTAAGGTGGATGGGTGGATGATGAATTCACCTTGTACATATGGCTTGATTGTACAGCCAAACTCGGTGAGCTGGACTTCCAACTCTCTAATTAGGTCGTATGCCTCTTTAGTGGAAGGAGCCTGGACCTTGAACTTAGAGATGGGCTCTCTAATGGCACCGGTCTTCAGGGCTGGGAGGGGGGGAACTGGGGCAGCAGCACTCTCCTGGCTGCTGCCAGAGGCCGTCCTTGGCCTCTTCTTCTTCCCCACAACTATCCTCCCCTCTTGAAGGGGGTCAAGTTCCATTCCCCCCTCTGGGGCAGGAGCAGGAGAAATGGTAGAGGCCAAGACTAACGGCTAGTCATGGATGTCCACAGATTTTCAATAAGTATATAACATCACTTGCACTGTTTACTTGTCAATTTTGTTTAATGAAATATAGAGGCCTTGTGGATGGAACACCTCAGTCAAGTGGAGCACTACAACACTCGTTTTATCGCCAAAAACAGTCTTTCTATCTTTCTTCTCAACTCTTGTAAGAGAGAGAAAGGCAAACAGAAAATAAACAATGGATCACCTTGGTTATGAGTCACACTGCAAAGTATGCTCAACACCAAAAGTGGTCTTTCTATTTCTCATCCTAGCTCTCGTAAGAGAGGGAAAAACAAACAGAAAAATAAATGCAAAATGAAAACTTGAGCACTTTCTATAGAATTATGGAACACACAATAATGTGTATTCAACTAAAACAAAACAAAAACAAAAACACTAAAAACAAAACAAAACAAAGGTAATCCTTCTGTTTCTTTCTTTGGCTCTCGTGAGAGAGAAAGAAAAGAAAATAGAGATACTTAGGTTCGTTTTTTCTTTGCTGAAACTTCCAACTTCCAACCAGGGAAAGTAGTTAAGGAGGAGGAAATCTCTTCAACTGGTGGGAAGAGGAGGCTTCAACTACTACTGGTAGAGAGGAGAGGAGGAGGTCCTATCGCAAAAGAGATAAAAACAAAGTAAAAACTTGAACACTTTCTATTTCTCTTTCTCTTCCCAACTCTCTTAAAAGAGAGAGAATAGCAGGCAGAAATTATTAGAATTATAGAACACACACACAATAACTTGTGTTCAACTAATACTGAAATGGAAACATAAAAACAAAACAAAAACAATCTTTCTGTTTCTTTCTTTGGCTCTCGTGAAAGAGAAAGAAAGAGAACAGAGATACTTAGGTTCGTTTTTTTGTAGAAACTTAGTCGGCTTCAACTGCTGGCAGAGAGGAGAGGAGGAGGTCCCATCGCTTCTGGAGCTGGAACCAGACTGTAGTGAAGAGTAGTGGAGTAGATCTCGCCAAACTGCTGGATGGAGTTGGCTTCAACTGCTGGCAGAGAAAAGAGAGGAGGAGGTCCAGTCGCTACTGGAGCTGGAACTGAATAAAAAGGTGTGTCAGGGAGATTGCTTGCATCATCAAGTCACCAAGAGATTGGCTGTATATGTAATATCTGTACACAATCTATTAGGATTATTGTTGCCAGTTTTGATCAAGGAAATTTATTCATACAAAACCTATGGAAAACCAAGTGCACATGGGATGAAGAAATTACAGTCATTAACTCTGGAAGTTCAAAGTATTTTTAGAAATTTTGGTCATATTTCTGACATTTACTTTTCTCGGTTTGCTGTTACCCCCAAGAATTCTGATTTCTCTCCTGAATCACAATATCCCATTTATTAGCCTATCTAGCATCCCTTGGCCAAACTGAGCATAATTCACTATCATATTCATCATCACCATTGTTGTTGAGGTACTTTACTGATGTGCATTTGGCAGCAATATTGGGTGTCGAAAGCAAGAGCCATTATCAAGAATGTTAAAGGCAAATGTATTGTATGTAAGAAGACTAATGGAAAAAATGTTCCTCAACCAGGTCCACCACCCTTCCCTGAGGAAAAGATGTAGTATGTTAGGCCCTTCGATGTTGTAGGTGTTGATTTCACCGGAGCAATAAGTGTGCAGAACCCATCAGACACTAATGATGTACCTACAAAGAAAAAAGTATGCTTATTTACGTGTACTGTGTCAAGAACTGTACAATTAGAATTATGTGGCTCACTCAGTACTTCAGAATTGTTGTTAGCATTACTCAGATTTTGTGCCAAGTTTGGAGTTCCTTTTATGATTATTTCAGATAAAGGTACAAACTTTAAAGGTGCTGAATGTTTTCTCTTGGAAATTCAGGATGAACTTGAAGTCAGGTCTTACTTTAAAGACCACAACATTGTGTGGAAATTTCTCTTTCCAAGATCACCCTGGAGTGGTGGCTTTTTTTGAAAGGATGATTGGAACTATAAAGGCATGTTTGCTCAAGTGTCTGTATAGGAAATGCATTTCTTCCAGTAAGTTACAAACTGCGTTGTGTGAGATACAAATTGTAGTGAATTCCCGTCCACTTACTTATTTGTCAGATTATGTACATGATGATAATCTCAGTCCTTCCCATCTGATTTATGGTATATCCATAAACCTTTTACCTCCACTTAACTCCTTTGCAGCGGTGTTCTTTATGGTGAGTTTCTTGACCTAAGAGTGCAGTATGCTAGACTGTCAGGCATTTTGCATAAATTTGAATAAAACTGGAAAACCTCCTATCTCACTTCCTTGAAGGAGAAACATCTGAACTGTGCAAAGGTGAAACTTTGTGAGGTCAAAGTAAGTGATCTAGTGCATTTGGAACTGGACAGTATTAAGAGGTCACAGTATCCTTGAGGAATAGTTATAAGGTTGATCCCATCTACAGATAAGGTGATCCTCAGTGTCATTGTTTGTCTAGCTGACAAAGATTACGTGAGGCCTCTTTGTAAATTGATCCCTTTAGAATTGCATCATGAACTTGCTCCAGAGGTGCAACCTGTTGCTTCTCCGGATAATGTTACTGTGCCCACTGCACCTCCTAGACGCAAACGCAGTGCAGCAGAGAGAGCAGAAAACTTGTGAAGAGATCTGATTAATGCACATCTTTTCTGAAGCTTGCGTTAGAGAGATTCCCACCCCACCCTGTTGGGGGGAGACTGTGGTGATTTGTGATAAATTCACACACAGGTGTGTTGTGCGGCAAATAAATTTTTCAGTTTATTTAGTGTCCCAGTAATTTCTGTGTAAAACAAAACGTATTCATTTGTATATTATTATTTTGAATTATTATTTTTGATATCAGTATAAACCTTTATTTGAGTTTTGATTTGTTTATTTTCTGTATTATTTGTTTCTTTGTATATTGAAGAAAATTGTAATTATTTTATTGTAATGTTTACAAATTTACTACAAAGAACCATCTTCCAGGTTCTGCATTCTCCTCAAAAAAGATGGCCGGGTAAGAGGTGAAATTGCTTATGTGAAGGATATGCAATTTATATTGGAGTATTCTGTTGAGTAAGCTATATCGTCCGTAGGTCACCATGACAACAGAGTGTCAGAATTAGTTCTGTGAAGTTGATGTTTAGATAGCCACTCAGTTTGAAAAATAAGGCAACAACGTAATCATTGTACAAGTGTTGTTTTCAGTGGAAGTAAGCTTTACTATTCTTTATAAACATTATTGACGTTCTTGAAGGTAATAGTTTTGTATGGGAAAACCTTTGTCGTCGTCCTTGATATCACTAAGGTTTTTGACAGAGTCTGGCACAAGGCTCTGTTGGCCAAACTCCCTGCCTATGGCTTTACCCCTTCTTTCTGGTCTCTAATTTCCAGTTTTCTTTCTGACTGTTTTGTATCTGTAGTTGTTGATGGTGCGACATCTAGCCCTTTCTCTGTTACCAGTGGTGTTCCACAGGGTTCTGTTCTTTCACCTACTTTGTTTCTTCTCTTCATCAATGATCTTTTACAATCCCCATCATCCTCTCTTCTTCATGCATTTGCTGATAATTCTATCCTTCACTTTTCCTCTGCCTTTTCTTCTCAACCTTCATCTGCTACTTGTAATCAGTATCGTATCACTTTTTCTTCTACTCTCAACTCCGATTGCAGAGGGTATCTGAGTGGGGCACTCAAAATTTAGTTAAATTCAATCCCTCCAAGGCACAGTTTCTGGCTATCTCTTAATCTTCTCCTCCTCCTGATAACCCTATTGTCTTGGAAATAAACATAATTTTCCCTCTTAATTTTAACAACATATCAGGAATCCATATAGCTTCAAACTTGTCTTAGTGGAATCACATAATCCAAATTTCTAAATTTTCATCCAAAAAACTGGGGGTTCTGTTTTGCTTTTGTCATTACTGTTCCTCTTTACAGTTACTTAAAATCTATAAAGGTCTTATCTGTCCCTGCTTAGAATACTGCTCACACATTTGGGATGCTTCTTTTTATACTTATCTCCTTGATTGGGATGAATCTAAGGTAGTCAGGCTCATTAATGATTCTTCTCTTACTTCTAATCTGGATTCTCTCTCTCTTCGCCGTAAGGTATCTTCCCTTTCTCTTTTCTATTGCAACTACTTCCATCGCTGCTCTGATGAGTTAGGGAGTTGCATCCCTCCCCCACTGCCAAGGCAGCGTAACACTCGCCAAGCCGCCTCATCTCACAGGTACTGTGTGGAAATTTGCAGCTCGCAGATTGGTCGGTGCAGTGACTACTTCTTCCCATCTACCTCCAGACTCTGGAACTTTCTTCCTCCTTCTGTCAGTCCTAATTCTCATGACCTATCATCCTTCAAAAAGCAGATCTATCGTCATCTCAGGGCCTAATCCTCCATATCTCTTGGTCCTCTGTACTATGACTGTTCTTTTCTTTCTGTGATTTTCCTTTATGTAGCAGTACCTCTTCTCTGCCTTGGCCTTAATCTTTTTCTTTTCCTTCATCTTGGTATTTCCCCATGCCCGGGCCTTTATTGATGAGGGCAGTTTCTGCCTGTCCCGGTGTCACACTCATAAAAAATAAATAAATAACTAATTGTGGTTATGGGAAGGAGCCCCATGCTCGTAACTCCCTGTTTCCTGATTGGTTCCATTTTTGTACTCAGTGATACTTATTATACTTGTCCTTAAAAATATATATATTGAGTTAGCATTAACCACCTCTTTGCTTAGCAAATTCCAATCATTAACTACTCTTACACAAATAAAGTACATTCTTACATCCTGCAAAGAAGTTTTCTCACCAAGCTTCAAGCTATGACTTCTAGTTCAAGAGCCAACCATATCAAAATATCGATCCCTATCCACTCTGTCATCACCATTAAAAATTTTAAAAACTGTCACCATATCCCCCTCATTTTTCTAGCTTCTAGTGATGGTAAGTCCAATTCCCTCAGCCTCTCCTCATAACTGAGATTGCGTATTTCAGGCACCTATTTCGTGACATGCATTTGAGCTTTTTCCAGCTTAACTATGTGCTTTTTCAAGTGTGGCTTCCATAAGGTGGCTGCATATTCAAACTCTGGGCTCACATAGGTTACATAAATATTTCTGAACATTTCCTTGTCCATGTGCCTAAGGATTACCCTTACATTTGCTAAGAAAGCATATACTGACTTACTATGCCATTTATATGAATGTCTGGAGACAAATCTACCAGTATGTATGCTCCTAGATCTCTCCCATTCTCTGTATCTTGATGTTCTGCTCCTGTTATTGAGTATTCAAATTTGCACCTTCTCGTACTTTTACCCATTCTCATTACCTTACATTTAGAAGTACTGAATTTCATTAGCCATTTATTTGACCATCCATGCAGACTATTTAGGTCTTCTGGAAGTTCTCTATCATTGTTCTCGTCTCTTACTTTCTTCACAATCTTTGCATTTTCTGCAAACATATTCATGGATGAATTTACAGACTGGTAGGTAATTTACAAATAAAAGGAACAAAAGTGGTCCTAATACTAAACCCTGTGGAACTCCACTACTAACTCTTTTCAATTCAGACACTGACTGTCGTACTCTAACCCTCTGTTCCCTTTCTTCTCAGTAAGTTTTTATCATTCCAAGACATTTCCACCTATTCTCGTAATTGCTTGCAGCTTCTTAATAAGTCTCCCATGTGGGACTGTATCAAATGCCTTTTGGAAGTCTAGGATTTTGCAATTTGCCCAGCCCTCTCTTTCCTGTAAGTTCTGGCTTACCTCATTGTTATGTATTTAGGCAGTTATGTATTTTGTCAAAGATATTCTCCATTTAAAATTAACGCTTTTTTACAAGCAAACGAATAATATTCTTAAGTACAAAGAGTATGACTTGAAAGAAACCTATATAGGATGTAATTCCTTTATATTTGATTCTTTTTAAAGTACTTATGGTTTTGACCCCTCTAAGTAGATTCTCATTTGTTCTTGTAATTCCATTAGTTGTAAGTTTATGTAACATATTATTAATCTTTCTTCTACGTAATAAACCCTGTCGAGGAAGGAGTGTTTTATATTCCTCTTATTAATCCCAAGTCATCTGTGACGATAATGGGATATGTGATATAATAGCAACATTCATATATATACTTGCCTACACTAGGGAAGATAAAAGATATCTACAAGATTATTATTATTATTCTTGCAGGTAAGAAATACATTATTGGACGACGAGATGAACGAACTCAGAAGAAAGAGTAGTAAGGAGAATAATAATAACAACAACAGATAACCAGTTCCTGCCAGATATCTTCCGCTCAAGAGGACATCGCAACTCAGGCTACCAGGAAGATTCTTACGTCAGCCAGTGAAAAACCTTCAGCAACGGACGGAAAGAAAACATTCGTCTAGCTAATTCTTTTATGAATGTGTATAAGCTAAGTAATTTTTAGTTACATGCATGTATATTATGTAGTGAAGGTTATACAATACCTGAATTAAGATAAAGATAATTATATTATAAGATAAAGATAGTTAAAGGAAAGCAATTAGGATAGCCATTAATAAACAAAGGCACAAGAATGACTTCTCAAATACCAACACCACCTCATATTTCTATTGAATGTGACTCTAGAACAGTGGCACATAGGTGGAGGAAATATATTGATTCGTTCAAGGTCTATTTGGATTGCATGGCCACGAAAACTGACAAGCAGAGGGTCAGCATCCTACTGCACAGAGCAGGCCCAGAGGTTCAGTATATATTTAAAACACTAACCCCTGAGGATAATACATATAATAAAGCTGTAGAAGCATTAGGGAACTATTTTAACCCCAGTGAAAATATCAGGTACGGATGTAGCCTATTGAGCCTCGAGAAAATGAAGGTATAGATATGTTTGTCACAAGATTAAAGAAGCAAAGTCAGTGTTGCAAATATGATACCCATAACTCTGAGGAAGACTTAATAGTCAATTTAGTCATTTGTAAATGCAAATTCAGTGAGCTAAGAGAAAAGTTATCACAAGCTAAAGACTTGAATCTCCAAAAGTTGTTGGAAATTGCAAGAGCTTATGAACAGTCTCGAACTCAAAATGAAAGGATTGAGGAAAATTATTAAAACCCTCAGCCTGGGAGTGTAAATAAAGTAATGCAGTACAAACAACCGAATAATTCAGGCTCAAGTAACCATAATTCACATAAAACAGGAAACTTTCAAAAAAGGTATAAGAACAATACTTCCAATTACTGGCAAGGGAATAAAGCACAGACACCTAATAGTAACAAATATAAAGAATGTTACAGGTGTGGTAATAATAATCATCATCCGAATGATAGATATAAGTGTCATGGTTATAACAATGTGTGCCAGTTTTGTGGATATTATGGACATTTTTCCAGGAAATGTCTTAAGAAACAAACAAAACAAGCTGAAAAGAAAAAAAACATACATTGTACAAAAGAAAGAGAACAAGAAAACTTAGAGCAAGAAAACTTTGCTTTCCAACTAATTTCCACTTACACAAATAAGAGAATAATGTGTGAAGTACAAGTAAATGGAAAAGATATAGAAATGCAGTTAGATACAGCTGCAGATATAACTGTGATTTCAGAAGAAGTAGCCAAGAGTATGCCTTATCTGAAAATAGAGGAGGGCACAAGTTCATTAGTCACAAATTACAATAATCGTAAGATTGAAACAATAGGAAAAGCTGAAGTTATGGTAAAATATGAGAAACATATTGTGGAGTTACCAGTTGTAATAGTAACAGGAAATAGAAGGGGATTGTTAGGTTTAAACTGGATAAAAGGCCTAAAGCTAAACTTTCCAGAATTGACAAAGAAAGCAAATCTAAAGATAAATAGTATAAGTACACAAGATATGATGGAAGAGTATGAAACAATTTTTAAGCCAGGTTTAGGTACTATAAACAATGTGACTGCACACTTAGAATTAAAAGAAGATGCAATGCCTAAATTTCTACCACCCAAACAAATACCTTTCGCCCTGAAAACTCAAGTCGAAAAAGAAATATTGAGGCTAGAGGAAGAAGGAAATTGACAAAAGGTAAAATATAGTACCCGTAGCAAAGCCTGATGGAGGAGTAAGGCTATGTGGTGATTATAAAGCCACAGTGAATCCACAATTAAAAGTTGCTCAACATCCTTTACCTAACCCTAGTATTATGTTTGCTACTATGGGAGGTTGTTAGGTATTCTCAAAAATAGACTTGAAAAATGCTTTTCAGCAGTTAACAATGGACACAAAGTCACAAGAAATATGTACACTAAATACTCATTTAGGGTTATATCAACCGAAAAGACTACCATATGGAGTAGCAAGCAGTCCAGCCTTATGGCAAGAGACTATGGACAAGCTATTCACAGGATTAGATGGTGTTTTCTGCTTTGTAGATGACATAGTTGTTGGGGGAGAAGATGAACAACGGCATAATCAGAGATTAAAGAAAGTACTAGATAAAATAAAGGAAAATGGTATGAAGATAAACAAGAATAAATGTCTATTCAATGTATCATCAGTAAATTATTTTGGATTTGTGATAGATGAAAATGGCATTCACAAAACAAAAGATAAGATAAAAGCAGTATGGGAAGCTAAAGTACCAGCAAATGCTAATGAGTTGCAATCATTTCTTGGATTGGTAACATTCTATGCAAAAGTTATTAAAGATTTAGCAACAATTGCTCATCCCTTATTCCAGCTATTAGAGAATGAGGTAAAGTGGAAATGGTCACAGGAGTGTCAGAATGCTTTTGAAAAAATAAAAAAAGGAGATTTGTTCTGATAAGTTTTCAGTAAACTATAATGAAAATCTTCCTTTAAAATTAGTATGTGATGCCTCACAAGTTGGAATAGGTTGTGTCTTAGCACATGAAATGCCAGATGGCACAGAAAAACCCATTGCATTTGCTTCAAGATTGTTGAATAAAGCTGAGCAAAATTATTCTCAAATAGAGAAGGAAGGCTTAGCCTTGATCTATGGAGTTAAGAAATTTCACATGTATTTGTATGGAAAGAAAATGCTTGCTTTGGTCACTGACCATAAGCTGCTATTAGCTATCTTAGGTCCAAAAGCAGGACTACCAACGCTAGTTGCAGTTAGACTCCTTAGATGGGCAATAATATTAGCTGCTTATAATTACTCATTAGAGTATAGACCCACTAGCATTATGGGAAATGCAGATGCCTTGTCACGATTACCAGTAGAGAAAGCACCAGAAGGGCATGAAAAGTCCATACTGTTGATTGAAACTCAGAACTTACCCTTGAGAGCAAAGAACATTGGACCAAGCACAACAAAAGATAAGGTCCTATGTAAAGTGAAGGAATATTTGATGACAGGAAATGATAAGTTCTTAGAAGGAGAAGAGTGTCATGCTTATAAAGCAGTTAAGGAAGGATTAAGTTTAGAACAATACTGTATCTTGAGAGGAGCTAGAGTAGTAATTCCTATGCCACTCAGAAGAAAGGATTTGGAAGAAATACATGAAGGTCATCAAGGAATTGTAAAGTCAAAAGCTATAGCCAGAAGTTTCATATGGTAGCTTAATGTAGATAAAGATATAAAGGACTATATAAAGGATTGTCAGGATTGTGCATTATAGCAAAACAGCCCTAAGTCAATAAATTTACACCCATGGGAATGTGCAAGATATCCATATCAGAGACTGCATATCAATTATGCAGGACCATTTCTGGGAAATTCTTATTTAGTAGTAGTTGATGCTTATAGCAAATGGCCTGACATCATTTCAGTGCAGACAACAACTTCTCTAAATACAATTAAAGTCCTCATGACATTATTTTCTACTCATGGTATTCCAGAGAGAGTAATTATAGATAATGGTCCTCAGTTGTGTTCATAAGAGTTTGAGAATTTCTTAACCCTTTAGCGTTTAAAGGGCCTGAACAGGGTGCTTAATTCGACATTTTTGGCGACATGCCGGTGCCAATCAAATGTCTCAATTATGCTCACATCACTTTCAGCCAATAGCAGCATGTCTTGGCTGTACTGTATGACAGTTTGGGCTTGATATTCCTCACAGTTTCCTCCCACGTGGTCCTACAAGAGAGCATACTATGTTCGAGGCACTCTTTATTTTGTAGCTACAGAGACCCGAGAAATGGAGGTAAGTTCTTGAAATATTTTTTTTTCATAGCTAAATAGTTGATGATCATTTTGAGATAATCCAGAAAAGTTTTTGTGACCGCTAAACCTACGAAAACATTGCATGAAAAAAAAGACAAACTTGTAGAGCCGTTACTGGCTTCAAATCGGTTTCACGGGAAAACGTGTTTTAGCTCAAACTTCCTTCAACAGCTGTTTCCACATGACATACGGGAAACCACAATTTCTAAATTACATTAATTTTCAATATTAGTTAACGTAAACATATAAGTGAATAGGATGTTTTGGAACATTCTAGTACACTTTTTGATTATCCTAGTAATATTTTAGGCTATTCATAAGTTTTATAAAATATTAAAAACCATGAAATAAAAGATTTTTGTAAATTTTTTTTAATCCTTATTCAATAATTATATAATAATTACATAATAATTATAGCATAAATATGCAATGATAATATTGATAACCAAATTAAATGATTATTATTATTTGCTAGCTCATTATTTCCTAATAATTGATAATTTTTTTCCTCTTTCAGACTAAACTCTTCTATGGTGGAAGGAGTTCTTCCCCACTGACCGCAACGAAAGTGACAAAGGCAATCCTGCAGACATCGAAATTGATGCTGATGATGTGGACAATGATCCTGATTTTCAGCAGCACGTCGAAGCTGCCCTAGCTGATGATGCCTGTAATGAGGAGGAAATTCTATCATGTCGTAGGAGGAAAGAAAGAGGTAAATAACAATTTCATTTGTGGCACTTATGCCCCTGTTGCTTTTCTTTTTTATTTTGCAGGAAATTTTATTGCTCTTCATTATATATATATATATATATATATATATATATATATATATATATATATATATATATATATATATATATATATATATATATATATATATATATATATATATATATATATTATATATATATATATATATATAGAGATATATATATATTGAGAGAGAGAAAGAGAGAGAGAGTGTGTGTTGTGTATTTCTGTGTTTCATCAGAGAGAGAGAGATTGTATGAGTGTTTTGTATTTCTGCTTCATGAGAGAGAGAGAGAGAGAGAGAGAGAGAGAGAGAGAGAGAGAGAGAGAGAGAGAGAGAGAGAGAGAGAGAGAGAGAGAGAGAGAGGAGAGAGAGAGAGAGAGAGAGATTGTGTGAGTGTGTTTTGTATTTCTGTTTCATCAGAGAGAGAGAGAGAGAGAGAGAGAGAGAGAGAGAGAGAGAGAGAGAGAGAGAGAGAGAGAGAGAGAGAGAGAGAGAGAGAGAGAGAGAGAGAGAGAGAGAGAGAGAGAGAGAGCGATTGTGTGAGTGCATTTTGTATTTCTGTGTTTCTTATAGAAATTGACAGTTGTTTTTCTCTCTTTTTTTTTTTTTGCAGGTTGTAAGCATCGAAGTTTCAACCCAACAGCAGAAGTAGCAGAAGTGGAGGAGGGGTAGAAACAAGAGGAGGAGGTTGGCACTGACGCTGGGGGTGCCACAGTTGAAAGGAATTGGGTGAAGGGGAACATAAGTATCCCTCCTCTACAACCGTTTGAGCATGCAGCAATGCCCATTATCAATGACCCATTCTGGTACTTCGCAAAGATGTTTGGCATGAAACTCCTGGACCACCTTGTCTATCAGGCAAACCTTTATGCAAGGCAAAGTGACCACAGGACGACCTTCTCGACAGAGCAATCGGAGATGATTGTATTCCTCAGCATCCTCATCTACATGGGTGTGGTCCACTCGCCTTGCATTGAATATTACTGGGACGCTGGCCACTGAAGATCTTTGGGTACTGCCTGGATGTCTGCATTGCTAATGCATGGCTGTTGTACAAGAGAGATGTCACTAAACTTTCAGATAAACCCATGCCTCAGAAGAGTTTTCGTCTCTCTATCTCCAGGTACTGTAGACTGCACGAGAAATGTGCCTCTCCTGCTCCGGAGGTTGTTTGCAAAGTGACCCTCCCAGTTAGAGGTCAGGGGTCACCAACAGTGCCACAGTAAGTCAGCGGTAATACCCTCAATAGACATGTTCCCATCTTCACCCCCACGAGGCAGACATGCAAGCAGTTTGTTGTTCTTGGATGTTCACCCTTGAGGGTGAGCGGACCTTCCACTTGTGGCCCGCAGGTGGGGTGAGATTTTTTTGGAGTGTACGTGGTATTCGCTCTTGCGGGCGAATGGGCTTTCCTGTTGGTGAGGAGGTGGGGTGAAATCTTGTTATTGTTGGTGATCGGACTTTCCTAATTGGCCCGCAGGTGAGATTGTGCAAAACTGTAAAGATAATGGAGAGCATAAGTATTCAGTTGTGAATTATTAGTTTACATCAAACAATTTAAATGAATTCCTGTTTTGGGGTGAGAGAGAGTTATTGCATGGTTATCTTGGTGGAGGATATTGTCTGATAATATTTAGTAGACTGTTCATGTGGTTATTTGTTGCTAGTCTGATGATGGAGCTAGCAACGTGAAGGGCATTTGGGTCTTCGCTAGATGTTGCGGGGGCACCAGTTTTTCGTCGTATTTCTGAAAAAGAATCACATTCCAGGATGTAATGTAGCAGTGGATGTGGTGAGGCTACCTGGCAAAAGGTGCATTCCCTGATGATATCCTCCACTATTTACCAGGTGCACTTGTACCCGAGTGCTCAGCAATGTTACTCTTAGATTGTTTTGCTATTTTGAATTTTGTATTTTGTGTTTTGTATTTTGTATTTTGTATAATAAAGGTAAGCAAAAGAGTTACATTCTCATTTCCTTATTTGATTATGCTTTATGTTTACATATATTCAATTTTCAATTGAGGGAATGTTGTAAAAAATAGCAACAATGTTAATAAAACATATATTCTTTAAATAGGTAAAATAATAATGGTTGAAAAATATCTCAAATAAAGAAATAAATGGCATAAATATAAAGTAAAACATGCCAGACATAAAACATGCAATATTTATACTGAAAATTTGAATAAAAACAATTTAGATTGCTTTAGAAAATAATCATAATTTGTTGCAAGACATTCCCTTAACATGCAAAGCATCCAAATTGGGACACTGCTGTCAAAAGTCGATTTCCTGTGAAACCGGCAAAGACCCAGTTGATGATACTTTGTTTTGGGAGTCTACACCCCCCATTTTGAAAAATGTTCTAAGTAAAAAGTTCTTAGAAAAAATTCTTCTTCAAAATACTAAAAGGGTTTCTCTTTGACATCATTATTTCTTATAGTGCGCATTAAAGGATTAAAGGCAAATGGCATTAGACATACATTATCTGCACCCTATCACCCAGCAACAAATGGTGAAGCAGAAAGAATGGTACAAACCTTCAAAAGTACAATGAAAACGTGTAATGCTAATGCTATGAACATTCACAATTCTCTAAATAAGTTTTTGCTCACATATAGGACAACACCTCATATAGCAACAGGTGTTTGCCCTTCATTTTTATCGATGGGAAGGAGACTCAGATGAAAGTTAGATATACTTCTACCTGACTCAAAAGGTAAAAAAGAAAATTAAATTATATAAAAGGTTGAAAGGAATTGGAAAGATTAGACAATTCTGTGAAAATGAAAGCATAGTAGTCAGAATGTATAACAATAAGGAGAAATGGTCTGAAGGAAAGGTTGAAAAGAAGTTAGGAAATCTGAATTACGAAGTAGAATTGGATGATGGCAAGGTAGTCAGACGACACACTGACCAGCTACATCCCAGCGGTAAAGATCCAGAGAGAACAGAAAGAGATGAGTCTGTACTACCTGATCGGAGGAACAGAGGAAAGCCTCCAGAAATGTTAGACATATAAGGAAATATGTAGTAATATAGTTACCTTATTGCAATATGAATCCTAAGTGTAATTTTGTATCTCATGTAACTTTATTGTTTAAATAAAGGGGCCAATTCATTTTAGGGGAAAGGAGACTGTTATGTATTTAAGCGTTATGTATTTTGTCAACGATATTCTCCATTTAAAATTACTGCTTATGAGCAAATGACTAAGATTCTTAAGTACAAAGAGTATGGCTTGAAAGAAACCTATTTAGGATGTAATTCCTTTATATTTGATTCTGTATAAAGTACTTATGGTTTTGATCCCTCTAAGTAGATTCTCATTTGTTCTTGTAATTCCATTAGTTGTAAATTTATGTAACATATTATTAATCTTTCTACTACGTAATAATTCCTGTCGAGGAAGGAGAGTTTTATATACCTCTTATTAATCCCAAGTCATCTGTGACGAAAATGGGATATGTGATATAATAGCAACATTCATATATATACTGGCCTACACTCGGCAACATAAATGATATCTACAAGATTATTATCATTCTTGTAGGTAAGAAATACATTACTCACCATAAAGTTTTAATAAGTTTGTTACTGTTGATCTATCTTCTCTGAAGCCATGTTGTCTCGCTGACAAAAAGTTGAAGGATTCCAAGTGAAGAGATATTTGTTTCCTTAGTAGTTTCTTCCTAACTTTGCAAACTATGCTGGTTATGAATACAGGTCTATTGTTTAGAGTTGTATTTCCCCTTCCCTTTTTGAAGATAGGTATTATGTTCACTTATTTCCAGCATCTTGGAATCTCCCCAGATTCCAAAGACTTTTCAAATATGATACATAGTGCTGCTGAAATTGAATTAGCTCATTTCTTAAATCATCAGGACCTGTAGTTTATGTTCCTCTAACTCCATCAGCGCTTTGCATACCTCTGTGGCTGAAAAGATGATGTTTTCTTATCCTGGCCCATGAGCTCCTATCTCTGCAATCTGAGGGGTTGGGTTATTTTCTACTGTAATTACTGACTGAAACTCCTTGTTCAATCTTTGCAGGTCTCTTCATCCGTCTCAGTGATGCTTCCATCTGCTCTCTTTAGCTTCAAATCCTGTTCATTGAACTTCATTTTTCCTCTGATAAAACTGTGGAAAAGACTGGGATTTTCTCTAGCCTTTCATAGTCTCTCTCTGCCTCTCTTCTTTTAGTTAGGTAACCATTTCTTACTCTATTATAAGACTGCCAGGCATTCATGCTTTTTCTTATCCTACTCCTTTTCTAGCATTTGTCTCTCCAGTCTCCAGCTCTCTTACACTCATTATTGAACCATTTCCCTATGGCATGCATAACTCCTATTTTGATGGAACGTATGCAACAATATACTATATTACTATGTTCTTCACAAAATATGTCGTACATTTCTTGTATAGATTTGTTGTTAAGTAAGGTCCTCCAATCAGTAACTGCAAAAGGCTCCTTTATTTTGATGTAATCTCCTTTTGGATACTTTCTCCTCGCCTCATTTTCAGCACCTCTACTTTCAGGCAGAACATCTTCGATTATATACTCCATCAACAACACACAGTTGCCACTCTCTCCAACTGGTGGTTCATACTCAGTTTTTTTCAAAATCCAACACATAATCTGTGAATATTAGATTAAGCAGCGATGGCTCACCCCCACCCCTGGCACTCGTTGGTTCAAGTACAGGTTGGTGTAGGAAATTTCCTTGTAAGCAATTTATGAATCTTGCCCCGAATAAATTCTCTCAACTGTGTGGGTCAAGATTTATCCAATCTATCTCTTTATAATTAAAATTTTCCATCATCAATATCCTACATTTTGTCTCCCGTGCAATGTTTGCAACTGAATTTATGATCTAAATAGTACATATATGACTTTCCTCATAAACTTCTAGCCTATGTTGGTTCCTTGGTGGAGTATATGCAGCAGTTATTATAATGCTCTCTGACCAAGTGTTTATGCAAGCAACAAGAAATTCTTTGAACTCACTTTCTATAGCAAAATTTATTACTTCAACCTGAAATCTTTCACTTATGAGCAGTGCTATCCCTCCATCAGTCCTTTCAGATCTTTCAACCCTTAATATTCCTAAGCACTTAGGAAAAACTGTGACACTGTTTATGTCCTCACTTAACAGTCTCTGTAACCATTGCTATATCTGCCTTACTGTTGCAAATCCTGTCCTTCAATTCTACTGCCTTACCAGCTATTCCATCACCACTTGTGTACAGTAATCTTAATGAGGTTGCATCCCCTAATCATCTATCATTATCTTCTTTATCTGCCCTTCGACTGGAAGAGCTCTGAAAGAAATATTTTTCTTCTCTTCATTTCTTCCCTCATTTAACCTTCTAGCTTCTTGCAACAAGTTTTTGATCCTTTCCATCTCTACCTGTGTTCTGTGTGGTTTAATAAATACTGTTTTGAATTCTTGAAGGTGTTATAGGGTGTTTTTCTCATCAATATTTCTCTACATGTGTTCCCTCTCGCAAAGGTTACTTTCACTTATCTTGCTTTAACTCCCTAGAATATTTATCAAGTTGGTGAATGTTTACAATATTCTGCAAACCACATACTACTCTAAGCTTCCATAGCAACAATGGTGATCAAGTCATTATTGAACCTTTTTTTGTCAAGTAATTTAGATGGTATATTCCTTTATTTTTCCATAATTGTATTTTTTGTAAATAATCTTTGTAAATAGATTGTATTTTTGTAATTCTTGTTTTTATTTGTACCTGACTATATATTAAGTATGCCCATCTTCCACTGGGTGTAATCCTCCGTTCTAGTATAATGAGTTATTGATTATCCCGATTTGGTAACCAGTTTCCCATTGCTACTGTAACATAGCATGATGATATGTTTATGCTTTGGTATTGATGTGAATTTCCTGGTAGACATATATTCTGGCGTGGGTCTGTAGCTCCACATCTCAAGGGAAATTAGACTGTATCTAGATCTGCAGATAGAAGATTTTATAGTCACCACAGTTATTATTATTATTATTATTATTATTATTATTATTATTATTATTATTATTATTATTATTATTATTATTATTATTATTATTATTATTATTATTAATTATTATATACTTATCAGTGTAATATAATCTTAAATACGGTAAAAATATTTATTTTTTTATTTCCAGTTAGTAATTTTATTTTTTTCCTTTGTACAATTATAATGCGAATTGCAAATATTTCATGTAAATAAAGAGCATTACAATATTTTGAAAATTTTTACTATAGAGGGAGTAAAGGTTTGATTGTTGTTTCTGACTGACTTATATTTTTCCCAATATATTATTTGTTATAATTATCGTGGTTTAGTATCTCTCCCAACTATATTAGGTACCATTCCCCACAACAGCTTCATATTAATGCCAGGAAGTCATCAAACCTTAAATAATATAATTCTTCTTTTACACAGTGGTAGAAAATGCTCACACCTTGAAATATAGAACAAATATGAAAAACAATAAAGACATTAATTTTTAACATGTTTTGATAAATACTAAAGAAAGCATTCTCGTATCATGAGGCCTTGGACCAGTTTATTGCTAATTTTGTGTGGTAAATTTGAATAGGTTTTCAATGTGATGAGTGAGTCATATCAATATGATGACTGAAAATATGTAATTTATTATATATAACAGTTTATCACTGCACCAAAAATCTTCATATTATTAAGCAGTGAGAGTGATATATGAACACTGCCTAATGCCTATAACTATCATTCATAAGTGCTGATAATTTCATAAACCACATGCTTTTGAGTTAAGATTCCATATTAAACATTCCAACACTAGTATGCATTTAGTGTTACATAATCCCTCGATAATTCAATACCCATTATGTTTACCTCTTAAAACACTTGTAGCTACATCACTTCTATAATGCAAAGTCCTAATCAACCATAAGTAGATATTTCAGTAAGGATTTTCGTTTCACAAGTGTAATTTGATATTGTGCTCTACAACCGTGATCACAGTGTTCCAGTAAAAGCTTTCGGTGGTTATAGATTGAGTGAAGCCTTAACAAATGATTGTATTTACAAGCATTTCACTTTGTGAAAATTATTGTAGCAAAATATAGTCTATGGTATAGTGCAGGATCAGAATCAGAAAACTGTAATAAAAAGATAAATTAATGCACACCCTACTTCCAGGTGATTTATATTGTCCAGTCAGATTCCAGCTCCAGTAGCGGTCAGACGTCCTCCTTTCATCTCCTGCCCAACCAGCAGCTTGAAGTCGAGTCCTTCTCCAGATTGACTGGATTTCCTCCTCTACTCCTTTCCCCCGTTGGAAAGTTAATGACGATAGGAAGACGTTCCCATATCCGCTGGTTTTTTTTTTCTCTTTTGAAGGAGTAGAATCGGAATAGTGGGTCTCTTTTATAAATCGAAACTAACGCTTTTTACCCTTTTTTTCTCTCTGTCTTTTACGAGAGTTAAAAAAGAAAAATCAGGTTTAATGATTTTTGTTTTCGTCTCCTTTCAGATGTATTTTTTTTTTTTTTTGCTATAAAACCGTTAATTCTCTCCTTTTTTCCAGGTTCTGTTCTGTGATTACCTAATTGTGATTACCTAATTGTGTTTACGGGAAAGAGCCCAAAGCTCGTATCTTCCCGTCTCCTGATCGGTTCCATTTTAGACTTAGTGATACTTATCATACCTGTCCTTAAAACTATGGATTGAGATAGCATTAACTACCTCCTCGCTTAGCCAATTCCAATTATCAACTACTCTTACACTGAAAAAGTATTTCCTTACATCCTGCGAAGAAGTTTTCTTACGAAGCTTCAAACTATGACCTCTAGTTCTAGAGCCAGCCATATCAAAATATCGATCCCTATCCACTCTATCATAACCATGAAGGAATTTAAAGACTGTCACCATATCCCCCCTCACTGTGTACAGTGCTAAGTGTTTTAGTGTTTATTATCTAGGCACTCAGTGATAAATTTTTATTTCAGGGTTTTTAGATTCCCTTTCAGAGTTTTTTTTTTTTCTGTGCTAACCAACTCGGATATGCAGATTGTTCTGTGCTCACCTAAGTGATAAATACCTTTTCAGGCTTTTCTATTTTCTTTTAATTTATTTTTTGTTTTCACTCCCAATTGTGTATCCTCAATGTTATAGTGTGATTCATAACCGCTTCATAACGGTAAGGCCTGTATCATTATATAAGTCAATTTAATAAGTGCTCAGTGCAAGTAGCGAAATATAGTGCTCAGTGAGGGTCTGTGGATCTGCATGACTAGGTTCTAGTCATGCCCTCCTCCGACTCTTCTGCTACCCCCGGTGGGGGGATTGAGTTTGATCAACCCCCCAAGGTGAGAAAGAAGAGGCAAAGTATGGCCTCTGACAGTGGCCAGGAGAGTGCTGCCACTCCAGTTCCCCCCCCCCCCCCAGCCCCGAAGTACGCCGCCGTTAGAGAGCCCATCTCTCAATTCAAAGTTCAAGCTGCCTCCACTGCAGAGGCTTACACTCTCCAAAGAGAGCTGGAAAACCAGCTCACTGAGTTTGGCTGCACCGCAAACTCAATGTACAAGGTGAATTTGTCATCCGCCTAGCCTCCACCAAAGCTGCAGAGAAGATCCATGACCTCAACTCTCCTCGCCTGTCCGAGATGACCCTGGCTCAAAAAATAAGGAAGTTCATCCTTGTGAGCTTCCCCATTGCTAGGTCAACGGATCTATTGACCAAGCAGTCATACATTACCTCTACCTCGCACTGCTCCTCCAAGATTGAGGGGCAAACCATCCCTTCAAAGCAAGTCTTAGTCCACATATGTGGTCCACCTCCTGCCCAAGTGAACCTTGACATCTGGGGCATATGCCATCTCAGAGAATATAACCCTGAACCCCTGAGATGTTTCTGCTGTCAACAGTTTGGCCATCACTGCAACACCTGCCACTTCCCAGTGAGATGTGCTATCTGCAGTGGGGGACATGCCACCAACCGTTGCCTCAATAAATACAAGGCCAATGAAGAGACAGTGGCCAAGTGCCCTAACTGCTGGGGTTGCCACCACACATGGAATAATCACTGTCCTGAGAGGCTAAAGAGAATTCCTCAGTGATTCCCTTTTTCTGCTGCTGCTGCCAACTGCACCACCTTAACCTTCACTCCTGCTCCTCCTCCCACCTCCATTTCCTGGCACAGAACCCCTCCTGCCCCACCCAGACCCAACCCCCCTACCCAACACCCAGCACACAACACCTACCTGGCCCCTGACACACAGACTACACCTCCTACCACTTCTACTCCTACACCAACTCCAACCACCTCCTCACACAACAGTCACACTCCCACTGACATCCCACACAACACTCACACTAACATCACCACCCCACACAACACTCAGACACATAACACCACCTCTTGCAGCACTCAGACTACAGCTACCATCACTCACAGACTGTCTAACCACACCAGGCCCTGGGACTCCACACTTTACACCCGCTCTCTCACTTATTCTCAACAGCCACTCTAAGCACCTTCCTCTGCCTCCCCATCCCAAGCCATTCCCAATCCTCAACCCCTCTTCATGGTGGAAGACAACACCAGCCTTATTACTCAGGCTATTTAAGCAGCCGTTTGACTCTTCGCTGCCAACGCCTCTCCCAGAGACACCTTCAGTCAAGTCGCTGAAATTACTCATAGCATCGTTGCCCAAACCCTCATCTCCATGAACCACCGCCAACCACAACAGGCCACTGCTCCTTCCACCTCCATCTTTTAAATCTTCATGACGCCTAATCTTGGGATCCTTCACCTAAATGCCCAGAGTTTGAGACAAAAAATCCAACTCTTGGAAGGCATTGCCAGGGCTGACAATATCGATGTCATCATGGTTTAAGAAACCCTGTGAACGGATTAGAACACTCCTAAAGTCTCCGGGTACCAGGGATTCTACCAGCTCTGGACTCCTGGGGAAAATGGAGGCAGCACCACCTTTATCAAGAAAAACTTACTGGCCAAAGAAATCACCCAAGCTGTCTTTTATGGTGAAGGTGTCCATATCCTCACTGTTAACATTAAACTACAGGGCAGCTGCATAGATCTTTTCAACATCTATCGACAGCACAATGGTGACTTAGACATATCTGCCCTCTTTGATTTAGTCATCCATCGTGACTTGGTAATAGGAGGAGACTTTAATGTGTACCATCCAAGATTCAGGTATGAGCACCCCTGTGCGGCAGGCAGACACATCATGAGTCTGCTAGATGACCAAGAAGACATCACCTTGTTCAACAACTACGAGCCAACTCACAACAGAGGTGGAATACTGGATCTCATCTTCGTCTCCAACTCCCTAAAACAAGACGCCACTTGGAGAGTTCACCCCCTGGTCATGAGTGACCACTATGGGATCCACCTCAAGCTGCCAATTCCTGAAATTTTCCAAATCCCTGCCCTCCTCCTTGACGGAATTTCAAGAGGGCCGACTGGGGCCGATTCCAGAGCACCTCAGCGATTGGTACTCAGCTTATACACCACCTGGAGATAATGACCAAGCTGAGGCTGAGTTAGTTAACGCCTTGCAAGCCGTAGCTGACTCCTTTATCCCCCTCTGCAAACCACATCACGCTAATCATCGCGACAGGTGGTACTACTGTGAAAGAGTCAAAGAAGTCAATCATTGGCTCAACGTCATCCAAAATATGCACAGGAACTGTCGCCCTGTAGGCTCCTACCATGCTCTCCAGGTAGTCAAAGAACATGTCCATGAAGAGACACTAGACATTAATATGAAAAAATGGCTTGAGTGTTGTTCCACCCTAGATGCTATCACCACTGTGGGCCAAATGTGGAGGAACATCAACTTTTTCGCTAAAGGAAGACCTCCTAGAACCATTCCCCACAGGCACCCCAGCAGGGTAGATGAAGAACTCGCCACCAAATTTGCAGAGAGGTCTAACTCCAACCAACTCCCCATTGCAACCAGAACATCTCTTCATGGGATGAAGTAGAAGAGGTCATCAACACCGAAGATCAAGCAAATGCCCCCTTCACTCTGACTGTGCTGCAAAAAGTGAGCAAGAGCTCCAAGAACACAGCCCCAGGTGTGGGCAGAATCACATACTCGAAGACTCAGAATATGGGGCCCCCATGGGAGCTTCCTCTACTTTCTCTGATTAAGAAGACATATACTCAGAGAGTCAGACCAGCTTCATGGAACAAGGCAGATATTCAGATCGTTCCTTAGCCAAAAGATCCTGATAACCCATGCCCTACCTCCCTCTTAAGCTGCCAGAGCAATACGGCAGAAAAGATGGTGCTTAACAGACTTCATTGGAAATGCCCATCCGTCCACGAATATATGTTCACCTACCAGCCAGGTCTAGGCACCTCAGAATGCATAGTTTCCATGCTATCATTCATCAATGATCGTTGTGGATTTATCACTTTTTTTTATCTAGAGAAGGCCTTTGAACTTGTCAATATACCGGCAATACTCTCTGCTCTGGTTGCTAAGCAGATCAAAGGAAACCTCTCCTGGATCAAGCTGAGTCTACAAAACCATAGCGCTCGAGTCAGAGTTCAAGGGCATTATTCCACCTATAAAGTCAATGAAAACAGGACACCCCAAGGTGGAATTCTCTGCCCATTCCTCTTCACCTGTCTCATGGAGAAAATCATGGACATTGCGCTACCACATAGAGCTAAGATTTTTAATAATGTTGATGACTTTGCCCCTAGTCACAAGAGGCGACAGGAATTTAAAAAAGACCCAGCACTGCCTCACCAAGATTAACGAAGCCTCCATCTCCCTCGGGCTAAAGATAAACGCCCTCAAAACCAAGGTGCTCCCCAATCATCAATGAAACCAGACTCTAGACTGATCATAGTCAATGAGTCTGTGGACTGGGTTACCAAGCACCTCTACCTGGGTGTATACATCGATAGCCAACTAACCTTCGGACCGGAGATACAACACTTGCGTGACAAATGTAAACTGCGCCAAGCCATCCTTCGATAGATGTCTGGCCTTTTCAATGGTGCTTTCTTCAGTCTCCTTAGAACCTTCTATGTGCAAGCCATACAAATCCTCATAGACTGTGAATGTGCCACCATCTGGCTACTGAAAGACCAACAATGGGACAAGATAGAGGTAATACAAAATCATGCCATGCGCACCATGCTACGAGCCCCAATGTGAACCAAGAGAGAAAACCTCCAGCTGGAATCCAACCTCATGCCACTTAAACTTAGATCTCTACAAAGATTAACCCTCTCAGTGCCAAAACCACCACAGCTCAACGTCCTTGCCCTGCCGGCTCCGACTTCTGGCTAGCCCTCGATCACCACCCAGACCTCCCTGCAAGAACCTGGGCAGCCAAGGTCTGTACCGGCCTGCAAGCATTACCAGTCAAGGAAGACATCCTAGCCAAGGTCCAGGACACTCTGCTCCCTTACTACCAATACCCTCCTCCATGGGATGACCAGCCACTGGACATAAAAACTGAGCTACCAGACAACCCAAAAAGCTCAGTGAACCCACTTGTCCTTAAAAACACATACAAGGACAAATTTCAGAGCTGGAGCAGGCCAAACTCCTAAATCTTCTACACTGATGGCTCAGTCTATTAAGGAACTGGAGCCTTAGTCGCTACCTTCACCACCGAAGGCCACGTCCAATCTTGGAGGCTGTCAAACTCCTGCTTCTCTCTCCAAACTGGGCTGGTTGCCATAGCCAATGCAATAAGTTTCTTCTCCCAGCAAGGAACTGACCATGCCCTCATTTTCTCCAAATCTAAAGGTGCACTACAGGGCATCAAAAAACCACTCATCAAAAATAATGTAAGATTTATTACCGGCATTCTTCACTTTTACCACAGGGCAGTCAGCATTGGAAAAGCTGTCACTCTTGCTTGGATTCCCAGCCATGTCGGCATCAAGGGAAATGAAGAAGCCAACCAAGTTGCCAACAAGCCTCTCTCCGAGCAGAGATTCATATATCTCTGCCTCCTGGGACTCTCCAGATCAAAACCAAAGTTTCCAGGTCACTCCTTAATCTATTACTAGCCAGACACAACTTGTGCACTGCCATTGTTTCTCCCTCCACCTGGTGGTACAAAGCCACCACCAATCTCCAGCACAGCACCCTTCCCAAGAGCCACCACAAGAAGCACAGCAGTCAACTTGCACCATCTAAGACTTTGGTTATAAGTGCACCTGACAAATAGTGGAAGATGTTGTTAGGGAGTGCACCTTCTGTCAGGAAGACTCGCCGCATCCATTGCTCCACAACATCCTCGAATGTGAAGTCTCTTCTGAAATTCGATGGAAGACTAGTGCCCTGGTAACACCTAGGATGAATCCCAATGCCCTTAATGTTGCTAGCTCCATAATCAGAATAACAATAATGAACTCATGGACAGCCTACTGAACATAATCAGTCAGTACCCTCCTCCTAGATAAGTGGGCAACAACTCATGCTCATTGTCAAGACATGAGCTCATGAGGTTGAAAACCTGTTCTGCAGCCCTCCAGCATGAGCTCAACACACGCTGCTGTGGTTCCAAAAGGAAGCCTTTCCTTGCTGGTCATCGGCAAGACCCCTTCTCTTTATTAATTTTCCTCTTCCGTATTTTGTTCATCCATTTATTTTTCATTTTTATATATTCATAAATTTGTTTTTGTCTAGTTTCTCTTACCCTTCCTTCATGGTAGTCCTCTAGGGGTTAAAAGCATGCACGCGGCACCATCACCTCTCCCTTCTTCACCCCTATCCTATCTCGACTTTCCCCTTCCTCGCTAGAAGGCACCTCAAAAACTGAGGGACTATTAATTCGGAGGAGAATACCTCTTTTCCCTTTTATCTTTACAGATATATTCCAGATCCAGAGGTTCCCACCTGTGGGCCCACCAAGGCCCATGCACCCTCAGCGGTGGATATCGATAACGAATGTTTATATTGTCATTTTGAGGGCAAATATGTACTGAAAAAAATTTACAATAAATATGTTTGACACAGTCTGGAAAACATATATCTAGGAACTTGACTATGAAAAATTATACTATTTAATTATTATTCTGCACAATAAACGTTAAATAAAAATGTCCTCAAAATATATAGATATCTGCAACATATATAGATGTTCTCAACATGTATACAACTGTTTTTAGTGAATGATAATTTCCATGATTGACGTGAAGTATAGAAAAACAGGTAATCTAATTTAATTAATGCAGTTTCATAACAGCAACTTCTCTGTGAAATGAATGTCTCTCTTTGATAGTTCCAGGTATAACTAAAGTAATTAACACACCAAAGTTGTATATACTGTGCACAATAAGAAAATATCCCTCCAGAACTACAGTAACATGTAAAACTTACATTAAATGTTTCACAAAGTGCAAAATACCAGAGGTAAATGGCAATTAGCATCCATAAATTTTATATGTGAGAAACATGAGTACAAGTAAACAAGTCATTGAACAATATGCCAAGGCTTTCAATATATGAAAGACAAAAGAGCTTAATTTTATATCGACTATAATGAATTGCCGTAATTTTTTATTTCAACACCAGTTGTTCCATGAAGAGATCATACAACCTGCTGATCTTCCTGTCTATAGCAGTGTCAGAAGTTCTTCAAGCCAAGATCGAAAAATAAGCAAGAATGACCTAAAAAAGAAAAAAGAAAAAGAAAACATTAGGAGGCCAAATAGCAGTACCCATTAAAGGCGGATCTGTTATGGGTCTTTAGTCCTCAGGAAAATATGAATAAATGTGAAGAAGAGACCTTGAAGAGGCTCACGCTAAAGCAAATTTTCATCTGCTAGTCGAAGATATGTAGTCCGCAATATTTTTTTTTTTACGAATAGGGCTACTTAGTATATATATATATATATATATATATATATATATATATATATATATATATATATATATATATATATATATATACATACATACATACATACATACAAACAGAGAGAGACTATGAGAGGGACATCACCAGGAAGGCTAAAGAAAATCCCAAGCTTTTCCACAGCTTTATCAGAGGAAAACTGAAGGTAAAAGAACAGGTTTTAAGGCTAAAGAGAGCGGATGGAAGCATCACTGAGACGGATGAAGAGATCTGCAAAGAATTGAACAAGGAGTTTCAGTCAGTATTTACAGTAGAAAATACCCCACCCCCTCAGATTGCAGTGATAGAAGCTCAAGGGCCGGTATTAGACAACATCAACCTTACAGCCACAGAGGTATGCAAAGCGCTGATGGATTTAGATGTTCATAAAGCTACAGGTCCTGATGACATATCCCCTCATGTACTTAAAAAATGCGCAAACTCAATATCAGTGGCACTAAGTATCATAATTAAAAAGTCACTGGAGTCAGGGGAGATTCCAAGATGCTGAAAACAAGCAAATGTGATACCTATCTTCAAAAAGGGAAGGAGGGATACGGCTCTGAACTATAGACCAGTTTCCTTGACCAGCATAGTTTGCAAAGTTATGGAGAAACTACTAAAGAAACATATCTCTCTTCACTTGGAATCCTTCAACTTTTTGTCAGTGAGGCAACATGGCTTCAGAGAAGGTAGATCAACAGTAACAAACTTATTAGAATTTTATGATGAGGTAAGCCAAATCTTACAGGAAAGAGAGGGCTGGGCAGATTGCATATTCTTAGACTTCCAGAAAGCGTTTGACACTGATCCACATGGGAGACTTATTAGGAAGCTGCAATCAATGGCTAGAATAGGTGGAAATGTTTTGGAATGGATAAAAACTTACTTAGAAGGAAGGGAACAGAGGGTTAGAGTAAGACACTCAGTGTCTGAATGGAGAAGAGTTAGTAGTGGAGTTCCACAGGGTTCAGTTTTAGGGCCACTTTTGTTCCTTGTATATGTAAATGACCTACCAGAGTGTGTAAATTCATTCATGAATATGTTTGCAGATGATGCAAAGATTGTGAAGAAAGTAAAAAACGAGAACAATGGTAGAGAACTTCAGGAGGATCTAAATAATCTGCATGAGTGGTCAGAAAAGTGGCTAATGAAATTCAATATTCAAAATGTAAGGTAATGAGAATGGGTACAAGTGCAAGAAGGCCCTAGCTTGACTACTCGGTGGCTGGAGTACAACGTCAAGAGACAGAAAATAAGAGAGATCTAGGAGTAAACATACTGGCAGATTTGTCTCCAGAAATATATATAAATGGCATAGTAAGGGCAGCATATGCATTCTTATCAAATGTAAGGGTAGCCTTCAGGCACATGGACAAGGAAATGTTCAGAAATATTTATGTAACCTATGTGAGACCAAAACTCGAATATGCAGCCCCCTTTTGGAATCCGCACTTGAAAAAGCACATAGCTAAGCTTGAAAAAGTTCAAAGACATGCCACGAAACTGGTGCCAGAAATACGCAATCTCAGTTATGATGAGAGGCTGAGGGAATTAGACTTACCAGCACTCGAAGCTAGAAGAGTGAGGGGGGATATGGTGACAGTCTTTAAATTCCTTCATGGTTATGATAGAGTGGATAGGGATCGATATTTTGATATGGCTGGCTCTAGAACTAGAGGTCATAGTTTGAAGCTTCGTAAGAAAACTTCTTTGCAGGATGTAAGAAAATACTTTTTCAGTGTAAGAGTAGTTGATAATTCGAATTCACTAAGCGAGGAGGTAGTTAATGCTATCTCAATGCATAGTTTTAAGGACAGGTATGATACGTATCACTAAGTATAAAATGGAACCGATCAGGAGACGGGAAGATACGAGCTTTGGGTTCTTTCCCGTAAACACAATTAGGTAATCACAATTAGGTAATCACATACATACATACATACATACATACATATAAATGCTGGAAAAGGCATAGGAGGAGAAAAAACATAAATGCCTGGCAAACCTACAAAAGAGCAAGAAATGACTACCTAAGTAAAAGGAGAGAGGCAGAGAGAGACTATGAGAGGGACATCACCAGGAAGGCTAAAGAAAATCCCAAGCTTTTCCACAGCTTTATCAGAGGAAAACTGAAGGTAAAAGAACAGGTTTTAAGGCTAAAGAGAGCGGATGGAAGCATCACTGAGATGGATGAAGAGATCTGCAAAGAATTGAACAAGGAGTTTCAGTCAGTATTTACAGTAGAAAATACCCCACCCCCTCAGATTGCAGTGATAGAAGCTCAAGGGCCGGTATTAGACAACATCAACCTTACAGCCACAGAGGTATGCAAAGCGCTGATGGATTTAGATGTTCATAAAGCTACAGGTCCCGATGACATATCCCCTCATGTACTTAAAAAATGCGCAAACACAATATCAGTGGCACTAAGGATCATATTTAAGGAGTCACTGGAGTCGGGGGAGATTCCAAGATGCTGGAAACAAGCAAATGTGATACCTATCTTCAAAAAGGGAAGGAGGGATACGGCTCTGAACTATAGACCAGTTTCCTTGACCAGCATAGTTTGCAAAGTTATGGAGAAACTACTAAGGAAACATATCTCTCTTCACTTGGAATCCTTCAACTTTTTGTCAGTGAGGCAACATGGCTTCAGAGAAGGTAGATCAACAGTAACAAACTTATTAGAATTTTATGATGAGGTAAGCCAAATCTTACAGGAAAGAGAGGGCTGGGAAGATTGCATATTCCTAGACTTCCAGAAAGCGTTTGACACTGTTCCACATGGGAGACTTATTAGGAAGCTGCAATCAATGGCTAGAATAGGTGGAAATGTTTTGGAATGGATAAAAACTTACTTAGAAGGAAGGGAACAGAGGGTTAGAGTAAGACACTCAGTGTCTGAATGGAGAAGAGTTAGTAGTGGAGTTCCACAGGGTTCAGTTTTAGGGCCACTTTTGTTCCTTGTATATGTAAATGACCTACCAGAGTGTGTAAATTCATTCATGAATATGCTTGCAGATGATGCAAAGATTGTGAAGAAAGTAAAAAACGAGAACAATGGTAGAGAACTTCAGGAGGATCTAAATAATCTGCATGAGTGGTCAGAAAAGTGGCTAATGAAATTCAATACTTCAAAATGTAAGGTAATGAGAATGGGTACAAGTGCAAGAAGGCCCAAGCTTGACTACTCGGTGGCTGGAGTACAACGTCAAGAGACAGAAAATGAGAGAGATCTAGGAGTAAACATACTGGCAGATTTGTCTCCAGAAATACATATAAATGGCATAGTAAGGGCAGCATATGCATTCTTATCAAATGTAAGGGTAGCCTTCAGGCACATGGACAAGGAAATGTTCAGAAATATTTATGTAACCTATGTGAGACCAAAACTCGAATATGCAGCCCCCTTTTGGAATCCGCACTTGAAAAAGCACATAGCTAAGCTTGAAAAAGTTCAAAGACATGCCACGAAACTGGTGCCACAAATACGCAATCTCAGTTATGACGAGAGGCTGAGGGAATTAGACTTACCATCACTCGAAGCTAGAAGAGTGAGGGGGGATATGGTGACAGTCTTTAAATTCCTTCATGGTTATGATAGAGTGGATAGGGATCGATATTTTGATATGGCTGGCTCTAGAACTAGAGGTCATAGTTTGAAGCTTCGTAAGAAAACTTCTTTGCAGGATGTAAGAAAATACTTTTTCAGTGTAAGAGTAGTTGATAATTCGAATTCACTAAGCGGGGAGGTAGTTAATGCTATCTCAATGCATAGTTTTAAGGACAGGTATGATACGTATCACTAAGTATAAAATGGAACTGATCAGGAGACGGGAAGATACGAGCTTTGGGTTCTTTCCCGTAAACACAATTAGGTAATCACAATTAGGTAATCACATACATACATACATACATACATACATACAATTGCTGGAAAAGGTATAGGAGGAGAAAAACCATAAATGCCTGGCAAACCTACAAAAGAGCAAGAAATGACTACCTAAGTAAAAGGAGAGAGGCAGAGAGAGACTATGAGAGGGACATCACCAGGAAGGCTAAAGAAAATCCCAAGCTTTTCCACAGCTTTATCAGAGGAAAACTGAAGGTAAAAGAACAGGTTTTAAGGCTAAAGAGAGCGGATGGAAGCATCACTGAGATGGATGAAGAGATCTGCAAAGAATTGAACAAGGAGTTTCAGTCAGTATTTACAGTAGAAAATACCCCACCCCCTCAGATTGCAGTGATAGAAGCTCAAGGGCCGGTATTAGACAACATCAACCTTACAGCCACAGAGGTATGCAAAGCGCTGATGGATTTAGATGTTCATAAAGCTACAGGTCCCGATGACATATCCCCTCATGTACTTAAAAAATGCGCAAACACAATATCAGTGGCACTAAGGATCATATTTAAGGAGTCACTGGAGTCGGGGGAGATTCCAAGATGCTGGAAACAAGCAAATGTGATACCTATCTTCAAAAAGGGAAGGAGGGATACGGCTCTGAACTATAGACCAGTTTCCTTGACCAGCATAGTTTGCAAAGTTATGGAGAAACTACTAAGGAAACATATCTCTCTTCACTTGGAATCCTTCAACTTTTTGTCAGTGAGGCAACATGGCTTCAGAGAAGGTAGATCAACAGTAACAAACTTATAAGAATTTTATGATGAGGTAAGCCAAATCTTACAGGAAAGAGAGAGCTGGGAAGATTGCATATTCCTAGACTTCCAGAAAGCGTTTGACACTGTTCCACATGGGAGACTTATTAGGAAGCTGCAATCAATGGCTAGAATAGGTGGAAATGTTTTTGGAATGGATAAAAACTTACTTAGAAGGAAGGGAACAGAGGGTTAGAGTAAGACACTCAGTGTCTGAATGGAGAAGAGTTAGTAGTGGAGTTCCACAGGGTTCAGTTTGAGGGCCACTTTTGTTCCTTGTATATGTAAATGACCTACCAGAGTGTGTAAATTCATTCATGAATATGCTTGCAGATGATGCAAAGATTGTGAAGAAAGTAAAAAACGAGAACAATGGTAGAGAACTTCAGGAGGATCTAAATAATCTGCATGAGTGGTCAGAAAAGTGGCTAATGAAATTCAATACTTCAAAATGTAAGGTAATGAGAATGGGTACAAGTGCAAGAAGGCCCAAGCTTGACTACTCGGTGGCTGGAGTACAACTTCAAGAGACAGAAAATGAGAGAGATCTAGGAGTAAACATACTGGCAGATTTGTCTCCAGAAATATATATAAATGGCATAGTAAGGGCAGCATATGCATTCTTATCAAATGTAAGGGTAGCCTTCAGGCACATGGACAAGGAAATGTTCAGAAATATTTATGTATCCTATGTGAGACCAAAACTCGAATATGCAGCCCCCTTTTGGAATCCGCACTTGAAAAAGCACATAGCTAAGCTTGAAAAAGTTCAAAGACATGCCACGAAACTGGTGCCACAAATACGCAATCTCAGTTATGATGAGAGGCTGAGGGAATTAGACTTACCATCACTCGAAGCTAGAAGAGTGAGGGGGGATATGGTGACAGTCTTTAAATTCCTTCATGGTTATGATAGAGTGGATAGGGATCGATATTTTGATATGGCTGGCACTAGAACTAGAGGTCATAGTTTGAAGCTTCGTAAGAAAACTTCTTTGCAGGATGTAAGAAAATACTTTTTCAGTGTAAGAGTAGTTGATAATTCGAATTCACTAAGCGAGGAGGTAGTTAATGCTATCTCAATGCATAGTTTTAAGGACAGGTATGATACGTATCACTAAGTATAAAATGGAACTGATCAGGAGACGGGAAGATACGAGCTTTGGGTTCTTTCCCGTAAACACAATTAGGTAATCACAATTAGGTAATCACATACATACATACATACATACATACTTACAAATGCTGGAAAAGGTATAGGAGGAGAAAAAACATAAATGCCTGGCAAACCTACAAAAGAGCAAGAAATGACTACCTAAGTAAAAGGAGAGAGGCAGAGAGAGACTATGAGAGGGACATCACCAGGAAGGCTAAAGAAAATCCCAAGCTTTTCCACAGCTTTATCAGAGGAAAACTGAAGGTAAAAGAACAGGTTTTAAGGCTAAAGAGAGCGGATGGAAGCATCACTGAGATGGATGAAGAGATCTGCAAAGAATTGAACAAGGAGTTTCAGTCAGTATTTACAGTAGAAAATACCCCACCTCCTCAGATTGCAGTGATAGAAGCTCAAGGGCCGGTATTAGAGAACATCAACCTTACAGCCACAGAGGTATGCAAAGCGCTGATGGATTTAGATGTTCATAAAGCTACAGGTCCCGATGACATATCCCCTCATGTACTTAAAAAATGCGCAAACACAATATCAGTGGCACTAAGGATCATATTTAAGGAGTCACTGGAGTCGGGGGAGATTCCAAGATGCTGGAGACAAGCAAATGTGATACCTATCTTCAAAAAGGGAAGGAGGGATACGGCTCTGAACTATAGACCAGTTTCCTTGACCAGCATAGTTTGCAAAGTTATGGAGAAACTACTAAGGAAACATATCTCTCTTCACTTGGAATCCTTCAACTTTTTGTCAGTGAGGCAACATGGCTTCAGAGAAGGTAGATCAACAGTAACAAACTTATTAGAATTTTATGATGAGGTAAGCCAAATCTTACAGGAAAGAGAGGGCTGGGAAGATTGCATATTCCTAGACTTCCAGAAAGCATTTGACACTGTTCCACATGGGAGACTTATTAGGAAGCTGCAATCAATGGCTAGAATAGGTGGAAATGTTTTGGAATGGATAAAAACTTACTTAGAAGGAAGGGAACAGAGGGTTAGAGTAAGACACTCAGTGTCTGAATGGAGAAGAGTTAGTAGTGGAGTTCCACAGGGTTCAGTTTTAGGGCCACTTTTGTTCCTTGTATATGTAAATGACCTACCAGAGTGTGTAAATTCATTCATGAATATGCTTGCAGATGATGCAAAGATTGTGAAGAAAGTAAAAAACGAGAACAATGGTAGAGAACTTCAGGAGGATCTAAATAATCTGCATGAGTGGTCAGAAAAGTGGCTAATGAAATTCAATACTTCAAAATGTAAGGTAATGAGAATGGGTACAAGTGCAAGAAGGCCCAAGCTTGACTACTCGGTGGCTGGAGTACAACGTCAAGAGACAGAAAATGAGAGAGATCTAGGAGTAAACATACTGGCAGATTTGTCTCCAGAAATACATATAAATGGCATAGTAAGGGCAGCATATGCATTCTTATCAAATGTAAGGGTAGCCTTCAGGCACATGGACAAGGAAATGTTCAGAAATATTTATGTAACCTATGTGAGACCAAAACTCGAATATGCAGCCCCCTTTTGGAATCCGCACTTGAAAAAGCACATAGCTAAGCTTGAAAAAGTTCAAAGACATGCCACGAAACTGGTGCCACAAATACGCAATCTCAGTTATGATGAGAGGCTGAGGGAATTAGACTTACCAGCACTCGAAGCTAGAAGAGTGAGGGGGGATATGGTGACAGTCTTTAAATTCCTTCATGGTTATGATAGAGTGGATAGGGATCGATATTTTGATATGGCTGGCTCTAGAACTAGAGGTCATAGTTTGAAGCTTCGTAAGAAAACTTCTTTGCAGGATGTAAGAAAATACTTTTTCAGTGTAAGAGTAGTTGATAATTCGAATTCACTAAGCGAGGAGGTAGTTAATGCTATCTCAATGCATAGTTTTAAGGACAGGTATGATACATATCACTAAGTATAAAATGGAACTGATCAGGAGACGGGAAGATACGAGCTTTGGGTTCTTTCCCGTAAACACAATTAGGTAATCACAATTAGGTAATCACATACATACATACATACATACATACATACAAATGCTGGAAAAGGTATAGGAGGAGAAAAACCATAAATGCCTGGCAAACCTACAAAAGAGCAAGAAATGACTACCTAAGTAAAAGGAGAGAGGCAGAGAGAGACTATGAGAGGGACATCACCAGGAAGGCTAAAGAAAATCCCAAGCTTTTCCACAGCTTTATCAGAGGAAAGCTGAAGGTAAAAGAACAGGTTTTAAGGCTAAAGAGAGCGGATGGAAGCATCACTGAGATGGATGAAGAGATCTGCAAAGAATTGAACAAGGAGTTTCAGTCAGTATTTACAGTAGAAAATACCCCACCCCCTCAGATTGCAGTGATAGAAGCTCAAGGGCCGGTATTAGACAACATCAACCTTACAGCCACAGAGGTATGCAAAGCGCTGATGGATTTAGATGTTCATAAAGCTACAGGTCCCGATGACATATCCCCTCATGTACTTAAAAAATGCGCAAACACAATATCAGTGGCACTAAGGATCATATTTAAGGAGTCACTGGAGTCGGGGGAGATTCCAAGATGCTGGAAACAAGCAAATGTGATACCTATCTTCAAAAAGGGAAGGAGGGATACGGCTCTGAACTATAGACCAGTTTCCTTGACCAGCATAGTTTGCAAAGTTATGGAGAAACTACTAAGGAAACATATCTCTCTTCACTTGGAATCCTTCAACTTTTTGTCAGTGAGGCAACATGGCTTCAGAGAAGGTAGATCAACAGTAACAAACTTATTAGAATTTTATGATGAGGTAAGCCAAATCTTACAGGAAAGAGAGAGCTGGGCAGATTGCATATTCCTAGACTTCCAGAAAGCGTTTGACACTGTTCCACATAGGAGACTTATTTGGAAGCTGCAATCAATGGCTAGAATAGGTGGAAATGTTTTGGAATGGATAAAAACTTACTTAGAAGGAAGGGAACAGAGGGTTAGAGTAAGACACTCAGTATCTGAATGGAGAAGAGTTAGTAGTGGAGTTCCACAGGGTTCAGTTTTAGGGCCACTTTTGTTCCTTGTATATGTAAATGACCTACCAGAGTGTGTAAATTCATTCATGAATATGCTTGCAGATGATGCAAAGATTGTGAAGAAAGTAAAAAACGAGAACAATGGTAGAGAACTTCAGGAGGATCTAAATAATCTGCATGAGTGGTCAGAAAAGTGGCTAATGAAATTCAATACTTCAAAATGTAAGGTAATGAGAATGGGTACAAGCGCAAGAAGTCCCAAGCTTGACTACTCGGTGGCTGGAGTACAACGTCAAGAGACAGAAAATGAGAGAGATCTAGGAGTAAACATACTGGCAGATTTGTCTCCAGAAATATATATAAATGGCATAGTAAGGGCAGCATATGCATTCTTATCAAATGTAAGGGTAGCCTTCAGGCACATGGACAAGGAAATGTTCAGAAATATTTATGTATCCTATGTGAGACCAAAACTCGAATATGCAGCCCCCTTTTGGAATCCGCACTTGAAAAAGCACATAGCTAAGCTTGAAAAAGTTCAAAGACATGCCACGAAACTGGTGCCACAAATACGCAATCTCAGTTATGATGAGAGGCTGAGGGAATTAGACTTACCATCACTCGAAGCTAGAAGAGTGAGGGGGGATATGGTGACAGTCTTTAAATTCCTTCATGGTTATGATAGAGTGGATAGGGATCGATATTTTGATATGGCTGGCACTAGAACTAGAGGTCATAGTTTGAAGCTTCGTAAGAAAACTTCTTTGCAGGATGTAAGAAAATACTTTTTCAGTGTAAGAGTAGTTGATAATTCGAATTCACTAAGCGAGGAGGTAGTTAATGCTATCTCAATGCATAGTTTTAAGGACAGGTATGATACGTATCACTAAGTATAAAATGGAACTGATCAGGAGACGGGAAGATACGAGCTTTGGGTTCTTTCCCGTAAACACAATTAGGTAATCACAATTAGGTAATCACATACATACATACATACATACATACATACAAATGCTGGAAAAGGTATAGGAGGAGAAAAACCATAAATGCCTGGCAAACCTACAAAAGAGCAAGAAATGACTACCTAAGTAAAAGGAGAGAGGCAGAGAGAGACTATGAGAGGGACATCACCAGGAAGGCTAAAGAAAATCCCAAGCTTTTCCACAGCTTTATCAGAGGAAAACTGAAGGTAAAAGAACAGGTTTTAAGGCTAAAGAGAGCGGATGGAAGCATCACTGAGATGGATGAAGAGATCTGCAAAGAATTGAACAAGGAGTTTCAGTCAGTATTTACAGTAGAAAATACCCCACCTCCTCAGATTGCAGTGATAGAAGCTCAAGGGCCGGTATTAGACAACATCAACCTTACAGCCACAGAGGTATGCAAAGCGCTGATGGATTTAGATGTTCATAAAGCTACAGGTCCCGATGACATATCCCCTCATGTACTTAAAAAATGCGCAAACACAATATCAGTGGCACTAAGTATCATAATTAAAAAGTCACTGGAGTCGGGGGAGATTCCAAGATGCTGGAAACAAGCAAATGTGATACCTATCTTCAAAAAGGGAAGGAGGGATACGGCTCTGAACTATAGACCAGTTTCCTTGACCAGCATAGTTTGCAAAGTTATGGAGAAACTACTAAGGAAACATATCTCTCTTCACTTGGAATCCTTCAACTTTTTGTCAGTGAGGCAACATGGCTTCAGAGAAGGTAGATCAACAGTAACAAACTTATTAGAATTTTATGATGAGGTAAGCCAAATCTTACAGGAAAGAGAGGGCTGGGCAGATTGCATATTCCTAGACTTCCAGAAAGCGTTTGACACTGTTCCACATGGGAGACTTATTAGGAAGCTGCAATCAATGGCTAGAATAGGTGGAAATGTTTTAGAATGGATAAAAACTTACTTAGAAGGAAGGGAACAGAGGGTTAGAGTAAGACACTCAGTGTCTGAATGGAGAAGAGTTAGTAGTGGAGTTCCACAGGGTTCAGTTTTAGGGCCACTTTTGTTCCTTGTATATGTAAATGACCTACCAGAGTGTGTAAATTCATTCATGAATATGTTTGCAGATGATGCAAAGATTGTGAAGAAAGTAAAAAACGAGAACAATGGTAGAGAACTTCAGGAGGATCTAAATAATCTGCATGAGTGGTCAGAAAAGTGGCTAATGAAATTCAATACTTCAAAATGTAAGGTAATGAGAATAGGTACAAGTGCAAGAAGGCCCAAGCTTGACTACTCGGTGGCTGGAGTACAACTTCAAGAGACAGAAAATGAGAGAGATCTAGGAGTAAACATACTGGCAGATTTGTCTCCAGAAATACATATAAATGGCATAGTAAGGGCAGCATATGCATTCTTATCAACTGTAAGGGTAGCCTTCAGGCACATGGACAAGGAAATGTTCAGAAATATTTATGTAACCTATGTAAGGCCAAAACTCGAATATGCAGCCCCCTTTTGGAATCCGCTCTTGAAAAAGCACATAGCTAAGCTTGAAAAAGTTCAAAGACATGCCACGAAACTGGTGCCAGAAATACGCAATCTCAGTTATGATGAGAGGCTGAGGGAATTAGACTTACCATCACTCGAAGCTAGAAGAGTGAGGGGGGATATGGTGACAGTCTTTAAATTCCTTCATGGTTATGATAGAGTGGATAGGGATCGATATTTTGATATGGCTGGCTCTAGAACTAGAGGTCATAGTTTGAAGCTTCGTAAGAAAACTTCTTCGCAGGATGTAAGGAAATACTTTTTCAGTGTAAGGAAATACTTTTTCAGTGTAAGAGTAGTTGATAATTGGAATTGGCTAAGCGAGGAGGTAGTTAGTGCTATCTCAATCCATAGTTTTAAGGACAGGTATGATAAGTGTCACTAAGTCTAAAATGGAACCGATCAGGAGACGGGAAGATACGAGCTTTGGGCTCTTTCCCGTAAACACAATTAGGTAATCACAATTAGGTAATCACATACATACATACATACAATTTCTAAACAAGAAGATAAAAACAAACAGCTGAATGACAACCTAAAGGAATTAGATGTTTGCTCACTGCTCTCTTTTGAGAGAGACGAGATTGCTGTTTGGAATGTCCAGATTAAGGAAAACATTGAACAGTTCAGAAAAGAGTTCCAGGAGCTGAATATGGAAAATGATGCCATGAAAACTTCCTTTGCTGATGCACTAAAGGGGAATGTGGCAGTAAAAGAGGCTGTAAAGGTGGTGGCACTGGAAAACATACAAACAGTTGACTATAAAGAGACAGTAATCGAAAAAATGAAAGACGTTGTGATGGAAAGGGCAAACCCACTCATCAAACAGGCACTTGATAAGGAGAAGACAGTGGTAATCTCAGGCATAAGCGAATCCCAGGAGCCAACATGGCAGGGGAGACTTGAAGAAAATAAAGCTAGGGTTGTAGACCTGATAAGAAAGCTTGGAGTAGTTTGTGGTCCTGAGGATATTGTAAACATACACCAACTAGGTAAATATTCGAGGGAAGGAAAGCCGAGACCAACAAAAATAACCTTTGAGAGAGGGGAAGCATGTAGGGAAATATTGTTGAGAAAAAAAAGTCTAAAAGACCTTCAAGAATTCAAAAGAAGTGTTCATTAGACGATACAGAACACAGGAAGAGATGGGAAAGATCAAAAACTTGTTGCAAGAGGCAATAAGGTTAAATGAGGAAAGAAATGAAGAAGAGAAGAAAAATTTTCATTTCAGAGTTCTTCCAGACAAAGGGGAGATAAAGAAGATAATGACAGAAGATCAGGGGATGGGGCCTCATTAAGATTGTTATACACAAATGCTGATGGATTAGCTGGTAAGGCAGTAGAATTAAAAGATAGGATTCACAACAGTAAGGCAGATATAGTAGCAATTACAGAGACTAAGTTGAGTGAGGACATAAACAGTGTCACAGTTTTTCCTAAGGGCTTCAGAATACTAAGGGTTGAAAGATCTGAGAGGACTGGTGGAGGGATAGCACTGCTCATAAGTGAAAGGATTCAAGTTGAAGAAATAAACTTGGCTAGAAAGTGAGTTTAAGGAATTTCTTGTTGCTCGCATAAATACTGGGTCAGAGAGCATTATAATAACTGTTGTATGCAACCCACCAAGGAACCAAAATAGGCTTGAAGTTTATGAGGAAAGTCATATAGGTACTATTGAAGTCATAAACTCAGTTGTTAACATGGCACGGGAAAAAAATGTAGGATTTTGATTATGGGAGACTTTAATCATAAAGAGATAGATTGGATAAATCTTGACCCACACAGTGGTGAGGACTCATTCGGGGCAAGATTCCTAGATTGCATACAAGGGAATTTCCTACACCAACATGTAACGGAACCAACAAGGGCCAGGGGTGGGGATGAGCCATCACTACTTGATCTAGTGTTCACAGATAATGTGTTGGATATTGAAAAAATTGAGTATGAACCACCAATTGGAAAGAGTGACCACTGTCTGTTGTTGATGGAGTATATCATTGAAGATATTCTTTCTGAGAGTAGAGGCACTGAGGACATGAGGAGGAACTATCCGAAAGGAGATTACATCAAAATGAATGAGCTTTGTACAGTTATTGACTGGAGAACCTTATTTTACAACAAATCTGTACAAGAAATGTATGACATCTTTTGTGAGAAATATGGGAAACTAGTAGATTGCTGCATACCTGTCACCAAAGTAGGTGTAATTCATGCCAGAGAGAAATGGTTCGATAATGGGTGTAAAAGAGCTAAGGAGTGGAGAGACAAATGCTGGAAAAGGTATAGGAGGAGAAAAAAAAATAATTGCCTGGCAAACCTACAAAAGAGCAAGAAATAACTACCTAAGTAAAAGGAGAGAGGCAGAGAGAGACTATGAGAGGGACATCACCAGGAAGGCTAAAGAAAATCCCAAGCTTTTCCACAGCTTTATCAGAGGAAAACTGAAGGTAAAAGAACAGGTTTTAAGGCTAAAGAGAGCGGATGGAAGCATCACTGAGATGGATGAAGAGATCTGCAAAGAATTGAACAAGGAGTTTCAGTCAGTATTTACAGTAGAAAATACCCCACCCCCTCAGATTGCAGTGATAGAAGCTCAAGGGCCGGTATTAGAGAACATCAACCTTACAGTCACAGAGGTATGCAAAGCGCTGATGGATTTAGATGTTCATAAAGCTACAGGTCCTGATGACATATCCCCTCATGTGCTTAAAAAATGCGCAAACTCAATATCAGTGGCACTAAGTATCATATTTAAAAAGTCACTGGAGTCAGGGGAGATTCCAAGATGCTGGACACAAGCAAATGTGATACCTATCTTCAAAAAGGGAAGGAGGGATACGGCTCTGAACTATAGACCAGTTTCCTTGACCAGCATAGTTTGCAAAGTTATGGAGAAACTACTAAGGAAACATATCTCTCTTCACTTGGAATCCTTCAACTTTTTGTCAGTGAGGCAATATGGCTTCAGAGAAGGTAGATCAACAGTAACAAACTTATTAGAATTTTATGATGAGGTAAGCCGAATCTTACAGGAAAGAGAGGGCTGGGCAGATTGCATATTCCTAGACTTCCAGAAAGCGTTTGACACTGTTCCACATGGGAGACTTATTAGGAAGCTGCAATCAATGGCTAGAATAGGTGGAAATGTTTTGGAATGGATAAAAACTTACTTAGAAGGAAGGGAACAGAGGGTTAGAGTAAGACACTCAGTGTCTGAATGGAGAAGAGTTAGTAGTGGAGTTCCACAGGGTTCAGTTTTAGGGCCACTTTTGTTCCTTGTATATGTAAATGACCTACCAGAGTGTGTAAATTAATTCATGAATATGTTTGCAGATGATGCAAAGATTGTGAAGAAAGTAAAAAACGAGAACAATGGTAGAGAACTTCAGGAGGATCTAAATAATCTGCATGAGTGGTCAGAAAAGTGGCTAATGAAATTTAATACTTCAAAATGTAAGGTAATGAGAATGGGTACAAGTGCAAGAAGGCCCAAGCTTGACTACTCGGTGGCTGGAGTACAACTTCAAGAGACAGAAAATGAGAGAGATCTAGGAGTAAACATACTGGCAGATTTGTCTCCAGAAATACATATAAATGGCATAGTAAGGGCAGCATATGCATTCTTATCAAATGTAAGGGTAGCCTTCAGGCACATGGACAAGGAAATGTTCAGAAATATTTATGTAACCTATGTGAGACCAAAACTCGAATATGCAGCCCCCTTTTGGAATCCGCACTTGAAAAAGCACATAGCTAAGCTTGAAAAAGTTCAAAGACATGCCACGAAACTGGTGCCAGAAATACGCAATCTCAGTTATGATGAGAGGCTGAGGGAATTACACTTACCATCACTCGAAGCTAGAAGAGTGAGGGGGGATATGGTGACAGTCTTTAAATTCCTTCATGGTTTTGATAGAGTGGATAGGGATCGATATTTTGATATGGCTGGCTCTAGAACTAGAGGTCATAGTTTGAAGCTTCGTAAGAAAACTTCTTTGCAGGATGTAAGGAAATACTTTTTCAGTGTAAGAGTAGTTGATAATTGGAATTGGCTAAGCGAGGAGGTGGTTAATGCTATCTCAATCCATAGTTTTAAGGACAGGTATGATAAGTATCACTAAGTCTAAAATGGAACCGATCAGGAGACGGGAAGATACGAGCTTTGGGCTCTTTCCCGTAAACACAATTAGGTAATCACAATTATGTAATCACAGGGAGGTGTACGCAATTGCTTCTCTTAAATTTTTACTTGTGTTTTTGAGTGACTAAGTGCTTAGTGGAAAACTTTACCATAATTTCCCTAAATCTGAAATCCTGCAGAGTATTGTGAGTACAAAACTTATATTTGTTGTATGACGAGACTGTCCAAAATATTAAAGGAAAAAAATTGAGAACATTTTCGTGAGGGGAGAGAGAAGCTGCTGTCCTGCTTTGCCTTGAAGGAAATTTAGAAGAGTTGCCAGAGGTGAAGCCATCACATCACATTACCTAATTTTTTGTGTAAACTGGGGAAAGCTCTTAAGCCGTTTACCTGATCCTGTGGTTCCATATATTGTTAAAATCAGCATCCTTTCCATTTATATTAACTTGTTAGTTAGTTTGATACACGAAATAATTGAATAATTAAATAAATACCAAATATCCACCTGTTAACAGTATTGAGTTAAGTTGCCAAGTAGTACAGCTGTCTTATTTCTTCATTTTTTTTGCTTTTCTTTTAGCTTTCTCTTTTACTATTTTTTTTATTTTGTTTATATATTGAGTTAAATGTAAAGTCTAATCCTGTGATAACATATCTTGGTTAGCAAGTGAGTTTATCAGTTAGGAAGAATATATAGCAGAAACAGGTGGGTGCCTCCTCAGACAAATTCAAATTTTCCTTCAGGTTTGACTTTTGTTTTGTTGCATTTTTTTTTCTTTTTCTTTTTATCCTTAAATTACCATGATCAAATTTTTAAGTTAAGATGTGTGTTACCAGAAAAGAGATAAATTGAGTCACTAAATAGCACTTATATGGAGATATAAAAATTCTGTGTGAAGCTTAAATAAAAGTTTTCTCTTTTTTTTCCTCTTTCTCTTCTTCTTTCTATAGTCTGTGAGAGGGAGAACATAAAAATGAGGCCATCTCTGTCCCAAACCTCTCCCATCCATGGGTCGGTAGGAGGGGTAGCCATTAGGAGACATAAACAGAAAATCAAGAATTTAGAGGCAATGGTTATAAGCCTTGATGAAAAAATTCGGAATATGGATGGGGAAATGAAAGAGAATGAAACACTCAGAGAACAAATAAGATCTTTGGAGGAAGCAAATAAAGCACAAGGGCAGGAGAGAAAGGAACTAGAAAAAAGAATAAAGAAGCTGGAAGGGGAAAAGAGTCAACTAGAATCTAGAATTTCTAAACAAGAAGATAAAAACAAACAGGTGAATGACAACCTAAAGGAATTAGATGTTAGTTCACTGCTCTCTTCTGAGAGAGACGAGATTACTACTTGAAATGTCCAGATTAAGGAAAACATTGAACAGTTCAGAAAAGAGTTCCAGGAGCTGAATATGGAAAATGATGCCATGAAAACTTCCTTTGCTGATGCACTAAAGGGGAATGTGGCAGTAAAAGAGGCTGTAAAGGTGGTGGCACTGGAAAACATACAAACAGTTGACTATAAAGAGACAGTAATCGAAAAAATGAAAGACGTTGTGATGGAAAGGGCAAACCCACTCATCAGACAGGCACTTGATAAGGAGAAGACAGTGGTAATCTCAGGCATAAGCGAATCCCAGGAGCCAACATGGCAGGGGAGACTTGAAGAAAATAAAGCTAGGGTTGTAGACCTGATAAGAAAGCTTGGAGTAGTTTGTGGTCCTGAGGATATTGTAAACATACACCAACTAGGTAAATATTCGAGGGAAGGAAAGCCGAGACCAACAAAAATAACCTTTGAGAGAGGGGAAGCATGTAGGGAAATATTGTTGAGAAAAAAAGTCTAAAAGACCTTCAAGAATTCAAAAGAAGTGTTCATTAGACGATACAGAACACAGGAAGAGATGGGAAAGATCAAAAACTTGTTGCAAGAGGCAAGAAGGTTAAATGATGAAAGAAATGAAGAAGAGAAGAAAAATTTTCATTTCAGAGTTCTTCCAGACAAATGGGAGATAAAGAAGATAATGACAGAAGATCAGGGGATGAGGCCTCATTAAGATTGTTATAGGCAGTAGAATTAAATGATAGGATTCACAACAGTAAGGCAGATATAGTAGCAATTACAGAGACTAAGTTGAGTGAGGACATAAACAGTGTCACAGTTTTTCCTAAGGGCTTCAGAATACTAAGGGTTGAAAGATCTGAGAGGACTGGTGGAGGGATAGCACTGCTCATAAGTGAAAGGATTCAAGTTGAAGAAATAAACTTGGCTATAGAAAGTGAGTTCAGGGAATTTCTTGTTGCTCGCATAAATATTGGGTCAGAGAGCATTATAATAACTGTTGTATGCAACCCACCAAGGAACCAAAATAGGATTCAAGTTTATGAGGAAAGTCATATAGGTACTATTGAAGTCATAAACTCAGTTGTTAACATGGCACGGGATAAAAAATGTAGGATTTTGATTATGGGAGACTTTAATCATAAATTGATAGATTGGATAAATCTTGATGTACACAGTGGTGAGGACTCATTCAGGGCAAGATTCCTAGATTGCGTGCAAGGGAATTTCCTACACCAACATGTAATGGAACCAACAAGGGCCAGGGGTGGGGATGAGCCATCACTACTTGATCTAGTGTTCACAGATAATGTGTTGGATATTGAAAAAATTGAGTACGAACCACCAATTGGAAAGAGTGACCACTGTGTGTTGTTGATAGAGTACATCATTGAAGACATTCTTCCTGAGAGTAGAGGCACTGAGGACATGAGGAGGAACAATTCGAAAGGAGATTACATCAAAATGAATGAGCTTTTTGCAGTTATTGACTGGAGAACCTTATTTTACAACAAATCTGTACAAGAAATGTATAACATCTTTTGTGAGAAATATGGGAAAATAGTAGATTGCTGCATACCTGTCACAAAAGTAGGTGTAATTCATGCCAGAGAGAAATGGTTCGATAATGGGTGTAAAAGAGCTAAGGAGTGGAGAGACAAATGCTGAAAAAGGTATAGGAGGAGAAAAAAAATAAATGCCTGGCAAACCTACAAAAGAGCAAGAAATGACTACCTAAGTAAAAGGAGAGAGGCAGAGAGAGACTATGAGAGGGACATCACCAGGAAGGCTAAAGAAAATCCCAAGCTTTTCCACAGCTTTATCAGAGGAAAACTGAAGGTAAAAGAACAGGTTTTAAGGCTAAAGAGAGCGGATGGAAGCATCACTGAGACGGATGAAGAGATCTGCAAAGAATTGAACAAGGAGTTTCAGTCAGTATTTACAGTAGAAAATACCCCACCCCCTCAGATTGCAGTGATAGAAGCTCAAGGGCCGGTATTAGACAACATCAACCTTACAACCACAGAGGTATGCAAAGCGCTGATGGATTTAGATGTTCATAAAGCTACAGGTCCCGATGACATATCCCCTCATGTGCTTAAAAAATGCGCAAACTCAGTGTCTGAATGGAGAAGAGTTAGTAGTGGAGTTCCACAGGGTTCAGTTTTAGGGCCACTTTTGTTCCTTGTATATGTAAATGACCTACCAGAGTGTGTAAATTCATTCATGAATATGTTTGCAGATGATGCAAAGATTGTGAAGAAAGTAAAAAACGAGAACAATGGTAGAGAACTTCAGGAGGATCTAAATAATCTGCATGAGTGGTCAGAAAAGTGGCTAATGAAATTCAATACTTCAAAATGTAAGGTAATGAGAATGGGTACAAGTGCAAGAAGGCCCAAGCTTGACTACTTGGTGGCTGGAGTACAACTTCAAGAGACAGAAAATGAGAGAGATCTAGGAGTAAACATACTGGCAGATTTGTCTCCAGAAATACATATAAATGACATAGTAAGGGCAGCATATGCATTCTTATCAAATGTAAGGGTAGCCTTCAGGCACATGGACAAGGAAATGTTCAGAAATATTTATGTAACCTATGTGAGGCCAAAACTCGAATATGCAGCCCCCTTTTGGAATCCGCACTTGAAAAAGCACATAGCTAAGCTTGAAAAAGTTCAAAGACATGCCACGAAACTGGTGCCAGTAATATGCAATCTCAGTTATGATGAGAGGCTGAGGGAATTAGACTTACCATCACTCGAAGCTAGAAGAGTGAGGGGGGATATGGTGACAGTCTTTAAATTCCTTCATGGTTATGATAGAGTGGATAGGGATCGATATCTTTATATGGCTGGCTCTAGAACTAGAGGTCATAGTTTGAAGCTTCGTAAGAAAACTTCTTTGCAGGATGTAAGGAAATACTTTTTCAGTGTAAGAGTAGTTGATAATTGGAATTGGCTAAGCGAGGAGGTAGTTAATGCTATCTCAATGTATAGTTTTAAGGACAGGTATGATAAGTATCACTAAGTCTAAAATGGAACCGATCAGGAGACGGGAAGATACGAGCTTTGGGCTCTTTCCCGTAAACACAATTAGGTAATCACAATTAGGTAATCACATACATACATACATACATATATATATATATATATATATATATATATATATATATATATATATATATATATATATATATATATATATATATATATATATATATATATATATATATATATATATATATATATATATATATATATATATATATATATATATATATATATATATATATATATATATATATATATATATATATTGTTGGGGTGGGATGGTAGAGTGTTTGTTAAGATTCTGTTTTACTAAGGGTACTCAAAGTACTGAGCTCGGTTAAGAGCTCACAAACAGACAGGACAGATATTTGCACTTGAACACCCCACTCGTCTTGCCATTGCTCGGTTAAATGAAACTCAGAATTCAACTTTCTTTTAATTTTGGAAATGCAATTATATTAAAAGAATTGAATTAAATTTTCTAATTAAATTTTATGAAATGCTGCCTCGAATCCCGGAGGTGGTGAGCACGATTTCGTTTCCCGGCACCACGGACGTATGCCAAGACTTTGGCCTCAACTCGACGATTACCTCAGTCACACAGACAGAGTAGAATAGAGGACACTGCAATTGCAGAAACAGAAATATCACACTGTTAATAATGGGAAACTGAAAGCATGAGCACACATATAATGAGTCTCCAATATTATTCTACAGGATGAAAATATATTGGTTAGTCACAGCTAACCAGAAATATTTATGCTACCATAATAGCATGCAAAACCATTAATTCTTTACTGGTATTAAAGGAAAACAATTTATGCAAAAGAAATGAAGAATAAGAAAGACAATACAGTACTGTATGTATTCCTTAAATTGTGGGCAACCACAAAAGTTGCAATGCTTATTACTAATTTGCAATTAATATGGTAAAACACTCTATTTAGGATAAAGGAAGAATCTACGAGATAAATACAGTATTCATTCACTTTTGGTTGTCAAGAACTTTTTGCAATGAAAAAAAGGGTGCAAAACCACCTTTTGAAGTATTTGCAACTTATTACTCAAAACACTTTATCCCCAACATATTAAGAATTAGCAAGATAAATACAGTATGCGTTCATTAGATTGTGGTTAACAAGAAATATTTGCAAAGCCAACAGGGTAAAACTACCTTTTAATTATTTGCAGTTTATAGCATAAAACACTTTAGCTAAATGATTAATTATTTGCAATTTATATAGCAAATAGCTTTATTCACGAGTTTTTGACGTAAAACACTTTATTTATGATGATAGAAAGAGGTGAAATGAAATTAGAATTTATTAGGAAAAAGGATAGATTTTTTCGGGCTCATAACCAGTCTTCAGAGGATGAGATTTTCGTTTATCACATTCAATGAAAAGAAACTTCTTAGCAATGAATATCAGCTGTAATTTCCAGGTTAAGGAATTAGCTTTGGCAAGTGAGATTCCAGTTAGGTAATCTACAAAATTTCATTTGCATTGGAATGGAATCTGAGAAAAAAAATTCATAAGATTTAGCCAGTAACGAATGTAACTAATTCTCGAAAAACCAATTTGCCTGACCCACGAGCTTTACCATACTCTATCCCTCACCTTGTTGTGCCAGATGAAGTCCTGTGAAGATGCCATGTAAATAAGGTTTGAAATAAACTTTGACTGCTCAGGCGAGATGTTGCCTCTGCAGTGTTTGGACGTCAAAAGAGGAGGCTTCATTGTCCCTCCTGGTGACGTCATATGCAGGATACATTTCTAGAGCAGTAACTGGCTCTCATATCATTTAAGGACTACTTTAGTGGTGGTCCCTGGCAGGCAATTATAGCAGAGATGCAAGGGAGAGACAGTATTTTAGGTGCAACAAGTGGAAGCAAATAAAATAAAACGAGAATAATAATGAAAAGTTAGGTTACTGGTAAACAATCTCCAGAACGTTCTTTGCTCGTAGGAGACAGAATTTAAGTACTCAAATACTAAAGAAGCTACTGATATATCTAGACAGGCTAATGACATAACAGCAAGGTCAAATTTATAACAAAATTATCAGCAAGAACAATTTTTATAATAAGAAAATTGTAAACAAAACGTATATGGTGAGTTCAGTAAAGAAGTGAAAAAGTAGGAACAGCCTTTATATCAGGACTATACTTCTACACGTACAAGAAGAGTAAATAAGGTATATTTAAAATTAGCTATAAGCTAAAATATAAATTGCAAATAATCATAATCTGCAAAAGTCAAGAAGTGGGAATTATTTTTTTTTGTTAGAAAAATGACAGTTAAGTTACTAAATTAATTAATAAGGCATCTAACAGCCTCTGGTGACTTTGAGCGAAATACTCTGTCACAAAGGCCCTTTCTAGAGAATATTGATTTAGCAAAATTCTACTACAGAAGGCAAAAAAAGAACAGAGGAAGTTACGGTGACTTCAGTGTTATTATGAGGGATGAGATATCCTTCTCATGGAAAGGAACAAATGAACAATAAAAATGGGATCCACCACTGGAACATATCATACTATTAGGAAAAGGGAACAAGTCTTATAAACAAAACATTAAATGACATGCACAACTTAAAAGAAATGTGATCAAATTCAAATTTCAAGAAAATTAAATCACAATTAGATATCAGTGAATATCAATATTTAAGTATAAAAATGCTTCACATGAAAAATGCAATAATATAATATAACCAAAAGAAAATACAGTATACGCAAATGTAAAGTATGAACCAAGTCATCATTAACATTGGCGACTGGATTTAAAACAGTTTCAGCTATTCAACACTAACCTAAAATGTTTCTGCCATATTCTGGCTTTCAGAGTCCCACAAAGGGAAATATAAAACTACGATCAAAGAATTATTCTTCATCTTTTTCGTCTTCCATTAGGAATAACGTTTGTACGCTAAAATAAACAAGTACAGTACAGTATTAAAGGCACAAAAGATAAACATAAAAAATAAACAACACATCAGAGAAGTAATCTTTACTGACTAGTCAAATTTAGGCTAACAGCACTAGCTTCCTCATTAGAGGGTAACGACCGTCGACTTGTAGATCAGCAAGGTCATTGTCCTTGCCATGAACATGTTGGTCAGTGAATTTGAAAAGATTGAAGTAAAGTGCCCACCCTTTCAGGTGAGGATTTAGCTTGTCTGCAGTCTGTAAATATAGGAGAGGTCGGTGGTTGGTTCTCAGTGTAAAATGTTGGCCATACAGATGGACTTCAAATTTCTTTATGTCCCAATATGCAGCTAGAGCTTCCTTCTCCATGGTGGAGTAATTTCGCTCTGCAGGGTGAAGCCTGCGGCTTGCATATCGCACTGGAGCTACTTCTGCTGAGTTGTCTGATCAAGCTTGCAAGATCACGGCACCCAGGCCTTCGTCTGAGGCGTCGGTCTGCAAGATAAATGGAAAATCAGGGTTTACCAGTTGTAATACTGGCTCACCCGCCAATGCTTCTCGGAGCTTGAAAAATGCTCTCTCTGCTTCATCTGTCCATTGGACAGGGGAGGTTTTACCTTGCTTCGAGGAGGTCATTTGCTGCAAAGGGGCAGCGATAGCATTAAAGTGTGGAATGAACCGTTTGTAGTAGCCGACACTACCCAGGAATGATCTCAATTGAGTGACAGTAGCAGGTTTCTCCATATCCTCAATAGCTTGTACCCTGTCATGTAAAGGGGACATAACTCCTTCTCCGACCACATGGCCGAGATACTTCAATTGTGTGAAACCAATCTCACATTTAGAAGGCTTTAAATGAAGTCCATGCTGGTTCAGGCGAGTGAGAACTCTGCAGAGAGTCTCAAGGTGCGATGACCAATCCTGAGAATGCACCAGAATGTCGTCTATAAAGCATGAAACATTGTCGAGATCCTGTAGTACTATCCTCATGAGTCTGCTGAAGCAGCCAGGGGCATTTACCATACCAAGAGGCATGACCCTGAACTGGTATAGACCATATCTTGTGGAAAAAGCTGTTAGAGACTTGGTAGTCTCGCTCAGCGGGACTTGTCAAAATCCACTTGCCAGATCCAACTTGGACAGGTAACGGGCTCGGGAGAGCAACGAGAAAATATGCTCCGCATCAGCAATGAGCTCTCCATCAAAGATGGTACGGGAGTTAAGCTTACGACAGTCAAGGCAGAACCTGTGACTGCCATCTAGCTTACGCACTGCCAGTAACGGCGAACACCAAGGCAAAATGCTCTTTTCAACTATTCCGAGGCGGACCCAAGTGTCAAGATCTTCCTTCAGCCGTAAGGACAGCTGGTGGGAAAGACCATAGGAATGCTGAAATGGCTCTGGGTCAGTCAATCTGACATGATGCTCAAGGTTAGCGGTAATGCCTGGGAGGTCGTTGAAGACGTTCTCATAGTCCTCTAATAGCTTGTTCAGCTGTTCCCATTGACTCGGTTGCAGTCTGGAGTTAATAATGCAATTACTCACACTTTCCTTTCGGTGTGTGGGAATGGCAGGATCCTTACCATCATCAAAAGCTAAGTTTATGTCTTCAATTGCAAGGGCGGTGGCTGTGGCCAGAGAGGCTTCTTCCGAAAAACTCCACTCCCGTAAGTCTGTCTCCACTGCAAGGGTGGAGTATTCCAATATAGGAGGTAAGGAGTGGCTATAATGGAGTACCTGTGTTGCTACAGCCTCGGAGGTTTTGTTGATACTGAGGGCATCTATAGGGGTTGCTGAGAGTGCCAGCGCAGGATCCCTGTGGGCCTCCGGGTCCTCACAATACAGCTTCAGCTGGTTAATGTGGTATTTCTGGTTATTGCCATCAACATTTAGCACATAATTGTCAGGGGTCACCCGGTGTACCACAGAGTACGGTCCTTTCCAGCGTAGCATTAGCTTGAGGGGATCTGTTGGAAGAAGTAACAGAGCTCGATCTTCGGGTGTCAGGGCACGACGCCATGCACGCTTGTCAAAGAGGAGCTTGGCAGTCTGCTGGTGACCCTTAATGTCTAATTGTGCAGTTTTCCAAGCATTTTTGAGGTGAGACGAAAACTTTAAAATATACTCATGGACGTCCCTATCGTCATCTTTGATGGTAGGTGAATCCCAACATTCTGCCAAGAATTCTACTGGGCCTCTGACCTTATGACCATAAATCAGCTCGAAAGGCAAGTATCCAGTAGTGTCGTGGGGCGTGTCTCTGAAGGAGAAAAGTGCAGCAGGGACGTACTTGTCCCACTGCCTAGGTATATCTATCACTAGCTTGCGCAAACATCGCTTCAATGTCCCGTTATAGCATTCGCATACTCCATTTGATTGGGCATGATTGACACTCGTACGAATGTGCTTCATTTCTAAAAGGTTACAGAAAGCCTCAAAGTGCCTACTTGTAAACTGACTTCCACTGTCAGAAATGACCTGCTCAGGAAAGCCAACCCTGGAGCAGATTTCAAATAGGGCATAAGCGACTGCTTCAGTCGTGATAGAAGACAGTGGTACTGCAGCTGGGTACCTTGTTGCCAGGTCGACATATACCAGGAGGAACTGTTTCCCCGTGGATGAAGCTGGATTAATAGGACCTAATATGTCAATAGCGAACTTAGAAAATGGCTCCATTGAGAGCTTAGTTATCCCCATGAGAACTTTCGGTACCGGTGCTGTTGAGGTGGATTGACAGACAGGACAGGAGCCTACATATCTGTCTACCTCGGCGTACATGTTTGGCCATGCAAAAGCCTTCTGAAGGACGTACCGAGTTTTTGCTTTGCCTCTGTGTCCACACAGAGGTAAATGGTGCGCCGCATACATAGCCTGGCAGCGCAAAGAAGCATGCACCACCAACTGTTTAAAGGTGTGGCCATCTTTAGTCACATGCCTACGAAGTCCTCCATCTTCAAGGGCGTAAGTGATCTGGCCTCCTCCTCTCACTGTGAAGGTCCTTCCCTCGTTGGCCTGCTGCATCCAGCATTTGAGGCTGGGGCAGTCTTGCTGCAATTTGGCAAAGTCTGGACGGGACTTCAGTGGCTCTAGAGGTGCATCATCTGGTAAAGGAGGGGGAAACTCTCCACGTTCCACATTACGTGTACTGACTGCAGTAGACTCAATGGAGTCAGTCAGAGAATTGTCCAAATTCCTGGCATCGAGGCCAGGATTTGCTTCTGAAATTGCTTCATGTGACTTCCCCCGAGGGAAGTCATAATGAGAAATGTCCTTATGGTAGAGGTCAGCCTGAAAAAAAGGAACTAGGTTCAGTGCACGACCCAGCAAGACAGGGTACATAAGCCCAATCATTGCCACAGCTGGGGCTTTTCCCTTGTAGTATTTGTAATCCAGGTTAATGACACAGCAGCGTCGTATTTGGGGTGTTCCTTCAGCAACTCGCACAGGAACGACTTTGCCGATAAAATCTTTATCCCTGACGAATTTCTCATCAACAAGTATGCCATTGGCCCCTGTGTCAAGGGCTATCTCAGCTTCCACACCATTTATGGTTTCTAGGCATTTTGGGATTATTTCCAGATCATCATGTTCGATGAATTCCACATTGGCAAGTTTGTGTGGTGGTTCCTCGGCGTTATCCTTGGTGGCCCTTTCTGGCCTTGTTTCCACAACATGGGCTGAGTGAGTGGCCAGACGGCTATGTGGGCCGCCGCTGTGAGAGGGAATGTGGTGGCTCTTAGAGTTTGGCTGAAAACCCTGGGAAGGTGGAGCAGAGTAATGGCCTTTGCCTCTGAACTGCTGAGGCTTAGGTCTTACTGGGTCATCCTTCTTGAGTGTGGGTGTATGGCCATAATAAGGCTTAGGAGTGTAAGGAGGATGAGCTGGACGATTGAAGTTCTGTGAGGGGCTCTTATGCTTCCCGTTCCTGTAATTTCTATTTCCAGATAAAGGACTATGGTCTGGGATTCCCACTCAAAGACGAGCAAGCGCAAGCTCATGTTCACGTTGTGCTTGTACCTCATCACGTTGTGCTTGTGCCTCCTCCAGCTTATCTCGGCGTTCAACCATCTTCTCATGAGCCCATTCGAAGAGCTTCTGCCCTGGGGAAAGACCGTATCTCTCACCCCCTAGCAATCATTATTTCCAGGTAACGCTCCTCATCGAATGTTTTGATAGTTTCCATGTTTGTTTCCTGTGACTGCCTGGTTTCCATAATGGTTTCCTAAACAGTCAATAACGAAGTGCCAAAACAACCACAAAAGAAAACAAATCTCTACAATCGTAGAAAAAATTGAAAGAACCACACAACACCAAGGAGAGAAAAAAAATCAACACCACAGTTCAAATTTAAACGTAAAAGTGATCTCAAAACCTCGCCATAAAAGTGACTCAAAATACTATCAAGTGCAACAGCAGCAAATGTTGCAAAACAGTGCATGAAACACTGGTAATACAGAATGGTAGTCGTGCCTGCTTAACAGCAATATGCGGCAGTACCTGCGGTTATGATGCAAATGAAAGGAATGAGCGACACAATCAAGTGCAACAGCAACAAAATGTTGCAAAAACAGTGCATGAAACACTGGCAATACAGGATGGCAGTCGTGCCTGCTTAACAGTAATACGCGGCAGTACCTGCGGTTATGGTGCAAATGAAAGGAATGAGCAACACAATCAAGTGCAACAGCAACAAAATGTTGCAAAACAGTGCATGAAACACTGGTAATACAGATATGCAGTCGTGCCTGCTTAACAGCAATATGTGGCAGTATCTGCGGTTATGATGCAAATGAAAGGAATGAGCAACACAATCAAGTGCAATAGCAACAAAATGTTGCAGAACAGTGCATGAAACACTGGTAATACAGAATGGCAGTCGTGCCTGCTTAACAGCAATATGTGACAGTACCCACAAATAAAATGTCGTAAGTAAAATTCTGGAGTGTTGCCAAAAGGGCACAGATCCTATGCAAAATACACCAACGATAAGCTAACAGCTTACTAGACAGCCAGATTACACATATCTACTGGTAATGAGAAAATTTATTTTCAAGTGACAACTCAGACACATGCAGGGCTTAGCCTAGGCTCGATAAATGACACCAAAGTTTTTCTTCCCAATCTATGAGCAGTCAGTGCTTGAATATAAAACACAATTATAAGCAAAATACTTAATATGCTTTCTCCCAATTCCTAAATCCCAAGGAAATATAAACAATTCCTCACAAGTATCACCCTATAACGGATATATAAAACACGAGTGCTTTATAACTCAATCTTATCATGCAAATAAATGAAATTTTAAATAACACGTCTTCTTGTCATGGAAAATTTCTTATTTCTGTTACCACATAATCTCATGTAGATTTCCTGGAATTTTGTTTACCACATGGGAAACAAAAAAATATTAGTTACCATAATTAATTTTGAAAATAAAAAAATTCTGATCCGCAAGGTCTCTAGCGATAAAATTCTCGTGTGAAGCCTAAGATTCATTCATTTTAATAATCGAGCCAATGGTAATCGGGTTTCATGTGCAATGTTAAAAACAAAATAAAAATAAATTTATCAAACACAGTCTGTCTGTTCGGGTCCCTGTTCGGGCGCCAATCTTGTTGGGTTGGGATGGTAGAGTGTTTGTTAAGATTCTGTTTTACTAAGGGTACTCAAAGTACTGAGCTCGGTTAAGAGCTCACAAACAGACAGGACAGATATTTGCACTTGAACACCCCACTCGTTTTGCCATTGCTCGGTTAAATGAAACTCAGAATTCAACTTTCTTTTAATTTTGGAAATGCAATGACATTAAAAGAATTGAATTAAATTTTCTAATTAAATTTTATGAAATGCTGCCTCGAATCCCGGAGGTGATGAGCACGATTTCGTTTCCCAGCACCACGGATGTATGCCAAGACTTTGGCCTCAACTCGACGATTACCTCTGTCACACAGGCAGAGTAGAATAGAGGACACTGCAATTGCAGAAACAGAAATGACACACTGTTAATAATGGGAAACTGAAAGCATGAGCACACATATAATGAGTTTCCAATATTATTCTACAGGATGAAAATATATTGGTTAGTCACAGCTAACCAGAAATATTTATGCTACCATAATAGCATACAAAACCATTAATTCTTTACTGGTATTAAAGGAAAACAATTTATGCACAATAAATGAAGAATAAGCAACCACAAAAGTTGCAATGCTTATTACTGATTTGCAATTAATATGGTAAAACACTCTATTTAGGATAAAGGAAGAATCTACGAGATAAATACAGTATTCATTCACTTTTGGTTATCAAGAAATGTTTGCAATGAAAAAAAGGGTGCAAAACCACCTTTTGAAGTATTTACAACTTATAACTCAAAACACTTTATCCCCAACATATGAAGAATTAGCAACATAAATACAGTATGCGTTCATTAGATTGTGGTTAACAAGAAATATTTGCAAAGCCAAATGGGTAAAATTACCTTTTAATTATTTGCAGTTTATAGCATAAAACACTTTAGCTAAATGATTAATTATTTGCAATTTATATAGCAAATAGCTTTATTCACGAGTTTTTGACGTAAAACACTTTATTTACGATGATAGAAAGCGGTGAAATAAAATTAGAATTTATTAGGAAAAAGGATAGATTTTTACGGGCTCATAACCAGTCTTCAGAGGATGAGATTTTCGTTTATCACATTCAATGAAAAGAAACTTCTTAGCAATAAATATCAGCTGTAATTTCCAGGTTAAAGAATTAGCTTTGGCAAGTGAGATTCCAATTAGGTAATCTACAAAATTTCGTTTGCATGGGAATGGAATCTGAGAAAAAAAATTCGTAAGAGTTAGCCAGTAACGAATGTAACTAATTCTCGAAAAACCAATTTGCTTGACCCACGAGCTTTACCATACTCTATCCCTCACCTTGTTGTGCCAGATGAATTCCTGTGAAGATGCCACGTAAATAAGGTTTGAAATAAACTTAGACTGCTCAGGCGAGATGTTGCCTCTGCAGTGTTTGGGCGCCAAAAGAGGAGGCTTCATTGTCCCTCCTGGTGATTACCTAATTGTGATTACCTAAATGTGTTTACGGGAAAGAGACCAAAGCTCGTATCTTCCCGTCTTATGATCGGTTCTATTTTATACTTAGTGATACTTATCATACCTGTCCTTAAAACTATGGATTGAGATAGCATTAGCTATCTCCTCGCTTAGCCAATTCCAATTATCAACTACTCTTACACTGAAAAAGTATTTCCTTACATCCTGCGAAGAAGTTTTCTTACGAAGCTTCAAACTATGACCTCTAGTTCTGTATCTGCAGGATACATTTCTAGAGCAGTAACTGGCTCTCATATCATTTAAGGACTACTTTAGTGGTGGTCCCTGGCAGGCAATTATAGCAGAGATGCAAGGGAGAGGCCGTATTTTAGGTGCAACAAGTGGAAGCAAATAAAATAAAACGAGAATAATAATGAAAAGTTAGGTTACTGGTAAACAATCTCCAGAACGTTCTTTGCTCGTAGGAGACGGAATTTAAGTACTCAAATTATAAAAAGCTACTGATATATCTAGACAGGCTAATGACATAACAGCAAGGTCAAATTTATAACAAAATTATCAGCAAGAACAATTTTTATTATAAGAAAATTGTAAACAAAACGTATATGGTGAGTTCAGTGAAGAAGTGAAAAAGTAGGAGCAGCCTTTATATCGGGACTATATTTCTACACGTAAAAGAAGAGTAAATGAGGTATATTTAAAAAATAGCTTTAAGCTAAAATATAAATTGCAAATAATCATAATCTGCAAAAGTCAAGAAGTGGGAATTATTTGTTTGTTTGTTAGAAAAATGACAGTTAATTTACTAAATTAATTAATAAGGCATCTAACAGCCTCTGGTGACTTTGAGCAAAACACTCTGTCATATACATACATATATATATATATATATATATATATATATATATATATATATATATATATATATATATATATATATATATATATATATATATATATATATATATATATATATATATATATATATATATATATATATATATATATATATATATATATATATATATATATATATATATATATATATATACATATATATATATATATATATATTATATATATATATATATATATATATATATATATATATATATATATATAATATATATATATATATATATATAATAAATATATATAAATATAAATATATATATATATATATATATATTATATATATAATATATATATTATATATATATATATATATATATATATATAATATATATATATATATATATATATATATAATATATATATATATATTATAATATATATATATATATATATATTATATATATATATATATATATATATATATATATATATATATATATATATATATATATATATATATATATATATATATTATATATAATATATATATATATATATATATATATATATATATATATATATATATATATATATATATATATATATATATATATAGTGATGCATAGTCTACGTATATGCTTAAATGTTATACATGTGTTCGCTGGTGAAATGTACTCCGATATGCGAATATATATATTTTTCCCATGAACAAGGCTACATAGTCTACTGAGATGTCATCTATTATACATGTAGACGCTAGAGAAATATAGTCCGGGATATTATTTTTATAAACGCAGACTAATGTAAAATTTGCGTATAGGCTGAATCAATCCTAAGTATGAATGTACCAAAGAGCAACAAGACTACGCAGTCAAAAACGCTGCTACTAAATAAGAGAAGGACCTAGGAGATATTTTCACGCCAAACCTCAAATCTAGCAGTCAAAATGCTAAAGCTTCTGTTAAAGCCAACAGGATTGTAAAGCTAGTTTGCATGTCATGTAAATTCATTATAAAGAAATCTTTGCCCTTATTCGGAATCATTTGGAAGCTGTTTTGGCTTCCCATTAAGACATGTGATACTGACCTCTTAGAGAGAACCCAGAGGCATGCGACCAATATACAGTAGTAGTAGTACGCGCATTGAAAAACTTCTCATTCATCGAAGAACTCAGGCTGCTTATTTTGCACACCCTGCATTACTGAAGGAAAAGCGACACGATTTTGTTACAAAATCGCCTGTGGAGAAATTAATATACCCAAGGATTCTTTTCTGTAATTACCTCCTCCACATGTATGTAAGAGAGACGAAAGCGCATGACTTCAAGTAACATAGACAATATGCAGGACCTCTCTCCGACAGGACATCCTCACACACAGAGTGATTAATGTCAGGAACGAGCTACCACACTGCGTAGCTTGTCGCTCCATACTTGAATGCCTTCAAATCCAGGCTAGACAAAAACTAGGAACACCCAAAATATGAACTGGAACAATGTTAAATACCTCGCAATAGTACCTCACAAAGTCCAATGCCACTACATATAACCAAATGTAAAATCTTACAAAATGGGGATCAAAAGGTTTATCCTTGACGAGACCCTAGACATCCAGTGAGTTCCAGTGAGTACTTGAAAACCTGAAGAGGCCTGCTGTTCAGGCAAGCGAAAGCTCTGGAATCTTTATAATTTATTTCAGTATGCGCACAGGTTTATTATTGTGGACTTTTATGCCCATCATCAACATTATTATTATTATTATTATTATTATTATTATTATTATTATTATTATTATTATTATTATTATTATTATTATTATTATTATTATTATTATTATTACTATTATTATTATTATTATTATTATTATTATTATTATTATTATTATTATTTTTTTATTATTATTATTATTATTATTATTATTATTATTATTATTATTATTATTATTATTATTATTATTATTATTATTATTATTATTATTATTATTATTATTATTATTATTATTGTATGAAATTTTAATATATAAATATTTCATAATTAAAAATAAGGCTTTTCTTAACAACAAGATAAGGTAATTCACTTGTGTTAAGCAGTTCGACCCTATTGGAAATGGAAACTATGGGCCTGATGATGCAAGCCAATCACAAAAGTAAAAGTAAGTATTTCTGTATAGTGTACTTTTACTATTTTTATTTCTTTGAGAACTTAAATTATGTTTCTATGTTTTAGATTATTTATTTTTAGTGTAAATTTTGCATACCCTTTTTCAGTTACTTTTCAGGTTCCAGGAGTTGTGAATTTTGCATATGCTTTTTCAGTTACTTTTCAGGCTTAAGCAAGAGTGAATTTTGCTAACATTGCAAATTAAAGAGTCTTCCTTCAGTGACCTCATCTACACAACGTAAGTACTGTATATTCATTCTTAAGTGTAATTTGCATAATAGTTTTGTTACGTCTAGTCATGTATGATAATGTTTATTGAAGTTTCAGTAAATTTGGCTTGAATATATACAGTTATTTATTGATATTTTTTGGGGGGATGTCATTGTTTCATGAACAGTGCTTGATATTTTTGTAAATGCTTTTAAATATGCTTCAAAATTAAGACAATTAGCTTAATATTGAATAGACGCCTTATATATTGATAGATTTTTATAAATTTGTTAATATATTATAAATAGACTGTTTTATTTATTTATTTATCTATGGACCTCCTATGTGAGCTGCTATTTCCATCCCAGCAGCATTTTCCCTATGTTTTATTGGGTCGCTGTTTGCACTACCGTGTTGGAGCTTGTGTTGGTATAGCTTAATTTTACGACCGCATGCTCTTCCTGGCACCGACGCTTACTGTGATCTGGGCTTGGAACCGGCACTAAGTTGAGACTGATTTGTTCCCCCAGTGGATTCTTGAATGGGCCACCCACCAGAGGTTGGGGTCTTACCTTGTAAAGATGCAGTTGAGAATATAAATATTAAGTCTCAAAAATAATATACAATTACGTATGGTGCAGTGAATATAAACTTTTATATATATATATATATATATATATATATATATATATATATATATATATATATATATATATATATATATATATATATATATATATATATATATATATATATATATATATATATATATATATATATATATATATATATATATATATATATATATATGTGTATATGTATATATATATATATATATATATATATATATATATATATATATATATATATATATATATATATATATATATATATATATATATATATATATATATATATATATATATATATATATATATATATATATATATATATATATATATATATATATGTATGTGTGATTACCTAATTGTGTTTACGGGAAACACAATTAGGTATGTGTGATTACCTAATTGTGATTTCCTAATTGTGTTTACGGGAAAGAGCCCAAAGCTCGTATCTTCCCGTCTCCTGATCGGTTCCATTTTATACTTAGTGATACTTATTATACCTGTCCTTAAAACTATGGATTGAGATAGCATTAACTACCTCCTCGCTTATCCAATTCCAATTATCAACTACTCTTACACTGAAAAAGTATTTATATGTGTGTATATGTGTATATATATATATATATATATATATATATATATATATATATATATATATATATATATATATATATATATATATATATATATATATATATATATATATATATATATATATATGTATATATATATGTGTGTGTATATATATATATATATATATATATATATATATATATATATATATATATATATATATATATATATATATATATATATATATATGTATGTGTATGTGATTACCTAATTGTGATTACCTAATTGTGTTTACGGGAAAGAGCCCAAAGCTCGTATCTTCCCGTCTCCTGATCGGTTCCATTTTAGACTTAGTGATACTTATCATACCTGTCCTTAAAACTATGGATTGAGATAGCATTAACTACCTCCTCGCTTAGCCAATTCCAATTATCAACTACTCTTACACTGAAAAAGTATTTCCTTACATCCTGCAAAGAAGTTTTCTTACGAAGCTTCAAACTATGACCTCTAGTTCTAGAGCCAGCCATATCAAAATATCGATCCCTATTCACTCTATCATAACCATGAAGGAATTTAAAGACTGTCACCATATCCCCCCTCATTCTTCTAGCTTCGAGTGATGGTAAGTCTAATTCCCTCAGCCTCTCATCATAACTGAGATTGCGTATTTCTGGCACCAGTTTCGTGGCATGTCTTTGAACTTTTTCAAGCTTAGCTATGCGCTTTTTCAAGTGCGGATTCCAAAAGGGGGCTGCATATTCGAGTTTTGGCCTCACATAGGTTACATAAATATTTCTGAACATTTCCTTGTCCATGTGCCTGAAGGCTACCCTTACATTTGATAAGAATGCATATGCTGCCCTTACTATGCCATTTATATGTATTTCTGGAGACAAATCTGCCAGTATGTTTACTCCTAGATCTCTCTCATTTTCTGTCTCTTGAAGTTGTACTCCAGCCACCGAGTAGTCAAGCTTGGGCCTTCTTGCACTTGTACCCATTCTCATTACCTTACATTTTGAAGTATTGAATTTCATTGGCCACTTTTCTGACCACTCATGCAGATTATTTAGATCCTCCTGAAGTTCTCTACCATTGTTCTCGTTTTTTACTTTCTTCACAATCTTTGCATCATCTGCAAACATATTCATGAATGAATTTACAGACTCTGGTAGGTCATTTACATATACAAGGAACAAAAGTGGCCCTAAAACTGAACCCTGTGGAACTCCACTACTAACTCTTCTCCATTCAGACACTGAGTGTCTTACTCTAACCCTCTGTTCTCTTCCTTCTAAGTAAGTTTTTATCCATTCCAAAAAATTTCCACCTATTCTAGCCATTGATTGCAGCTTCCTAATAAGTCTCCCATGTGGAACAGTGTATGTGATTACCTAATTGTGATTACCTAATTGTGTTTACGGGAAAGAGCCCAAAGCTCGTATCTTCCCGTCTCCTGATCGGTTCCATTTTTAGACTTAGTGATACTTATCATACCTGTCCTTAAAACTATGGATTGAGATAGCATTAACTACCTCTTCGCTTAGCCAATTCCAATTATCAACTACTCTTACACTGAAAAAGTATTTCCTTACATCCTGCAAACAAGTTTTCTTACGAAGCTTCAAACTATGACCTCTAGTTCTAGAGCCAGCCATATCGAAATATCGATCCCTATCCACTCTATCATACCCATGAAGGAATTTAAAGACTGTCACCATATCCCCCCTTACTCTTCTAGCTTCGAGTGATGGCAAGTCTAATTCCCTCAGCCTCTCATCATAACCGAGATTGCGTATTTCTGGCACCAGTTTCGTGGCATGTCTTTGAACTTTTTCAAGATTAGCTATGTGCTTTTTCAAGTGCGGATTCCAAAAGGGGGCTGCATATTCGAGTTTTGGCCTCACATAGGTTACATAAATATTTCTGAACATTTCCTTGTCCATGTGCCTGAAGGCTACCCTTACATTTGATAAGAATGCATATGCTGCCCTTACTACGCCATTTATATATATTTCTGGAGACAAATCTGCCAGTATGTTTACTCCTAGATCTCTCTCATTTTCTGTCTCTTGAAGTTGTACTCCAGCCACCGAGTAGTCAAGCTTGGGCCTTCTTGCACTTGTACCCATTCTCATTACCTTACATTTTGAGGTATTGAATTTCATTAGCCACTTTTCTGACCACTCATGCAGATTATTTAGATCCTCCTGAAGTTCTCTACCATTGTTCTCGTTTTTTACTTTCTTCACAATCTTTGCATCATCTGCAAACATATTCATGAATGAATTTACAGACTCTGGTAGGTCATTTACATATACAAGGAACAAAAGTGGCCATAAAACTGAACCCTGTGGAACTCCACTACTAACTCTTCTCCATTCAGACACTGAGTGTCTTACTCTAACCCTCTGTTCCCTTCCTTCTAAGTAAGTTTTTATCCATTCCAAGACATTTCCACCTATTCTAGCCATTGATTGCAGCTTCCTAATAAGTCTCCCATATGGAACAGTGTCAAACGCTTTCTGGAAGTCTAGGAATATGCAATCTGCCCAGCCCTCTCTTTCCTGTAAGATTTGGCTTACCTCATCATAAAATTCTAATAAGTTTGTTACTGTTGATCTTCCTTCTCTGAAGCCATGTTGCCTCACTGACAAAAAGTTGAAGGATTCCAAGTGAAGAGAGATATGTTTCCTTAGTAGTTTCTCCATAACTTTGCAAACTATGCTGGTCAAGGAAACTTGTCTATAGTTCAGAGCCGTATCCCTCATTCCCTTTTTGAAGATAGGTATCACATTTGCTTGTTTCCAGCATCTTGGAATCTCCCCCGACTCCAGTGACTCCTTAAATATGATACTTAGTGCCACTGATATTGTGTTTGCGCATTTTTTAAGCACATGAGGGGATATGTCATCAGGACCTGTAGCTTTATGAACATCTAAATCCATCAGCGCTTTGCATACCTCTGTCGCTGTAAGGTTGATGTTCTCTAATACCGGCCCTTGAGCTTCTATCACTGCAATCTGAGGGGGTGGGGTATTTTCTACTGTAAATACTGACTGAAACTCCTTGTTCAATTCTTTGCAGATCTCTTCGTCCGTCTCAGTGATGCTTCCATCCGCTCTCTTTAGCCTTAAAACCTGTTCTTTTACCTTCAGTTTTCCTCTGATAAAGCTGTGGAAAAGCTTGGGATTTTCTTTAGCCTTCCTGGTGATGTCCCTCTCATAATCTCTCTCTGCCTCTCTCCTTTTACTTAGGTAGTCATTTCTTGCTCTTTTGTAGGTTTGCCAGGCATTTATGTTTTTTCTCCTCCTATACCTTTTCCAGCATTTGTCTCTCCACTCCTTAGCTCTTTTACACCCATTATCGAACCATTTCTCTCTGGCATGAATTACACCTACTTTGGTGACAGGTATGCAGCAATCTACTATCTTCCCATATTTCTCACAAAAGATGTCATACATTTCTTGAACAGATTTGTTGTAAAATAAGGTTCTCCAGTCAATAACTGCAAAAAGCTCATTCATTTTGATGTAATCTCCTTTCGGATAGTTCCTCCTCATGTCCTCAGTGCCTCTACTCTCAGGAAGAATGTCTTCAATGATATACTCCATCAACAACACACAGTGGTCACTCTTTCCAATTGGTGGTTCATACTCAATATTTTCAATATCCAACACATTATCTGTGAACACCAGATCAAGTAGTGATGGCTCATCCCCACCCCTGGCTCTTGTTGGTTCCATTACATGTTGGTGTAGGAAATTCCCTTGTACGCAATCTAGGAATCTTGCCCCAAATGAGTCCTCACCACTGTGTGGGTCAAGATTTATCCAATCTATCTCTTTATGATTAAAGTCTCCCATAATCAAAATCCTACATTTTTTCTCCCGCGCCATGTTAACAACTGAGTTTATGACTTCAATCATACCTATATGACTTTCCTCATAAATTTCAAGCCTATTTTGGTTCCTTGGTGGGTTGTATACAACAGTTACTATAATGCTCTCTGACCCAGTATTTATGCGAGCAACAAGAAATTCCCTGAACTCACTTTCTATAGCCAAGTTTATTTCTTCAACTTGAATCCTCTCACTTATGAGCAGTGCTATCCCTCCACCAGTCCTCTCAGATCTTTCGACCCTTAGTATTCTGAAGCCCTTAGGAAAAACTGTGACACTGTTTATGTCCTCACTCAACTTAGTCTCTGTAATTGCTACTATATCTGCCTTACTGTTGTGAATCCTATCTTTTAATTCTACTGCCTTACCAGCTAATCCATCAGCATTTGTGTATAACAATCTTAATGAGGCCCCATCCCCTGATCTTCTGTCATTATCTTCTTTATCTCCCCTTTGTCTGGAAGTATTCTGTAACGAAAATTTTTCTTCTTTTCTTCATTTCTTTCATCATTTAACCTTCTTGCCTCTTGCAACAAGTTTTTGATCTTTCCCATCTCTTCCTGTGTTCTGTATCGCCTAATGAACACTTCTTTGCATTCTTGAAGGTCTTTTAGACTTTTTTTTCTCAACAATATTTCCCTACATGTCTCCCCTCTCTCAAAGGTTACTTTTGTTGGTCTCGGCTTTCCTTCCCTCGAATATTTACCTAGTTGGTGTATGTTTACAATATCCTCAGGACCACATACTACTCCAAGCTTTCTTATCAGGTCTACAACGTTAGCTTTATTTTCTTCAAGTCTCCCCTGCCATGTTGGCTCCTGGGATTCACTTATGCCTGAGATTACCACTGTCTTCTCCTTATCAAGTGCCTGTCTGATGAGTGGGTTTGCCCTTTCCATCACAACGTCTTTCATTTTTTCGATTACTGTCTCTTTATAGTCAACTGTTTGTATGTTTTCCAGTGCCACCACCTTTACAGCCTCTTTTACTGCCACATTCCCCTTTAGTGCATCAGCAAAGGACGTTTTCATGGCATCATTTTCCATATTCAGCTCCTGGAACTCTTTTCTGAACTGCTCAATGTTTTCCTTAATCTGAACATTCCAAGCAGCAATCTCGTCTCTCTCAGAAGAGAGCAGTGAACTAACATCTAATTCCTTTAGGTTGTCATTTAGCTGTTTGTTTTTATCTTCTTGTTTAGAAATTCTAGATTCTAGTTGACTCTTTTCCCCTTCCAGCTTCTTTATTCTTTTTTCTAGTTCCTTTCTCTCTTGCCCTTGTGCTTTATTTGCTTCCTCCAAAGATCTTATTTGTTCTCTGAGTGTTTCATTCTCTTTCATTTCTCCATCCATATTCCGAATTTTATCATCAAGGCTTACAACCATTTCCTCTAACTTCTTGATTCTCTGTTTAAGTCCTCTGATGACTACCCCTTCTCCCGACCCATGGGTGGGAGAGGTTTGGGACAGAGATGGCTTCATTTTTATGTTCTCCCTCTCACAGAATATAGAAAGAAGACGAGAAAGAGTAAAAAAAAAAAGAAAAGAGAAAAACTTCTAATTTACCTTCACACAGAATTTTTATATCTCCATATAAGTGCTATTTAGTGACTCAGTTTGTCTCCTTTCTGGTAACACACATCTTAACTTAAAAACTTGACCATGGTAATTTAAGTATAAAAAGAAAAAGAAAAACAAAAGTCAAACCTGAAGGAAAATTCGAATTTGTGTTCGAGGTGGCACCCACCTGTTTCTGTTATATATTCTTCCTAACTGATAAACTGACTTGCTAACCAAGATATGTTATCACGGGATTTAGACTTTACATTTAACTCAATATATATACAAAATAACAAAATAGTAAAAGAGAAAGCTAAAAGAAAAGCAAAAAAAAAATGAAGAAAATAAGACTGCTGTACTACTTGGCAACATAACTCAGTACTGTTGACAGGTGGGTATTTGGTAATTTTTTTTTCTTTTATTATTCAATTTTTTCGTGTATCAAACTAACTAACTAGTTAATATAAATGGGAAGGATACTGACTTTAACAATATATAGAACCACAGGATCAGGTAAAACGGCTTAAGAGCTTTCCCCAGTTTACACAAAAAATTAGGTAATGTGGTGCGATGGCTCCACGTCTGGCAACTCTTCTAGATTTCCCTCAAGGCAGAAACTGGACGGCAGCTTCTCTCTCTTCCTCACGAAAAAGTTCTCAATTTTTTTTCCTTTAATATGAACAGTCTCGTCTTACAACAAATATTAGTTTTTGTACTCACAATACTCTGCAGGATTTCAGATTTATGGAAATTATGGTAAAGTTTTCCACTAAGCACTTTAGTCACTCGAAACAGTTAAAAATTTAAGAGGAGCAATTCCGTGTGTCACTGAACGCGCGGTGTGTGTATGTATGTGTATATGTATGTATATGTATATATATATATATATATATATATATATATATATATATATATATATATATATATATATATATATATATATATATATATATATATATGTATATATATATATTTATATATATATATATATATATATATATATATATATATATATATATATATATATATATATATATATATATATATATATATATATATATATATATGTATATATATATATATATATATATATATATATATATATATATATATATATATATATATATATATATATATATATATATATATATATATATATATATATATATATATGTATATATATATATATATATATATATATATATATATATATATATATATATATATATATATATATATATATATATATATATATATACATATATATATATATATATATATATATATATATATATATATATATATATATATATATATATATATATATATATATATATATATATATATATATATATATCCTGTGCCCTGTGGGGCTTTTTGGTGTTACTCATACTATAATGAATATTAAGTTAAGAAAACTTTATTTCTCTTGTTAAGTATGAAATTTTAATATATAAATATTTCATAATTAAAAATAAGGCTTTTCTTAACAACAAGATAAGGTAATTCACTGGTGTTAAGCAGTTCGACCCTATTGGAAATGGAAACTATGGGCCTGATGATGCAAGCCAATCACAAAAGTAAAAGTAAGTATTTCTGTATAGTGTACTTTTACTATTTTTATTTCTTTGAGAACTTAAATTATGTTTCTATGTTTTAGATTATTTATTTTTAGTGTAAATTTTGCATACCCTTTTTCAGTTACTTTTCAGGTTCCAGGAGTTGTGAATTTTGCATATGCTTTTTCAGTTACTTTTCAGGCTTAAGCAAGAGTGAATTTTGCTAACATTGCAAATTAAAGAGTCTTCCTTCAGTGACCTCATCTACACAACGTAAGTACTGTATATTCATTCTTAAGTGTAATTTGCATAATAGTTTTGTTACGTCTAGTCATGTATGATAATGTTTATTGAAGTTTCAGTAAATTTGGCTTGAATATATACAGTTATTTATTGATATTTTTTTGGGGGATGTCATTGTTTCATGAACAGTGCTTGATATTTTTGTAAATGCTTTTAAATATGCTTCAAAATTAAGACAATTAGCTTAATATTGAATAGACGCCTTATATATTGATAGATTTTTATAAATTTGTTAATATATTATAAATAGACTGTTTTATTTATTTATTTATCTATGGACCTCCTATGTGAGCTGCTATTTCCATCCCAGCAGCATTTTCCCTATGTTTTATTGGGTCGCTGTTTGCACTACCGTGTTGGAGCTTGTGTTGGTATAGCTTAATTTTACGACCGCATGCTCTTCCTGGCACCGACGCTTACTGTGATCTGGGCTTGGAACCGGCACTAAGTTGAGACTGATTTGTTCCCCCAGTGGATTCTTGAATGGGCCACCCACCAGAGGTTGGGGTCTTACCTTGTAAAGATGCAGTTGAGAATATAAATATTAAGTCTCAAAAATAATATACAATTACGTATGGTGCAGTGAATATAAACTTTTATATATATATATATATATATATATATATATATATATATATATATATATATATATATATATATATATATATATATATATATATATATATATATATATATATATATATATATATATATATATATATATATATATATATATATATATATATATATGTGTATATGTATATATATATATATATATATATATATATATATATATATATATATATATATATATATATATATATATATATATATATATATATATATATATATATATATATATATATATATATATATATATATATATATATATATATATATATATATGTATGTGTGATTACCTAATTGTGTTTACGGGAAACACAATTAGGTATGTGTGATTACCTAATTGTGATTTCCTAATTGTGTTTACGGGAAAGAGCCCAAAGCTCGTATCTTCCCGTCTCCTGATCGGTTCCATTTTATACTTAGTGATACTTATTATACCTGCCCTTAAAACTATGGATTGAGATAGCATTAACTACCTCCTCGCTTATCCAATTCCAATTATCAACTACTCTTACACTGAAAAAGTATTTATATGTGTGTATATGTGTATATATATATATATATATATATATATATATATATATATATATATATATATATATATATATATATATATATATATATATATATATATATATATATATATATATATATATATATATATATATATATATATATATATATATATATATATATATATATATATATATATATATGTATATATATATATATATATATATATATATATATATATATATATATATATGTGTGTGTGTATATATATATATATATATATATATATATATATATATATATATATATATATATATATATATATATATATATATATATATATATATATATATATGTATGTGTATGTGATTACCTAATTGTGATTACCTAATTGTGTTTACGGGAAAGAGCCCAAAGCTCGTTTCTTCCCGTCTCCTGATCGGTTCCATTTTAGACTTAGTGATACTTATCATACCTGTCCTTAAAACTATGGATTGAGATAGCATTAACTACCTCCTCGCTTAGCCAATTCCAATTATCAACTACTCTTACACTGAAAAAGTATTTCCTTACATCCTGCAAAGAAGTTTTCTTACGAAGCTTCAAACTATGACCTCTAGTTCTAGAGCCAGCCATATCAAAATATCGATCCCTATTCACTCTATCATAACCATGAAGGAATTTAAAGACTGTCACCATATCCCCCCTCATTCTTCTAGCTTCGAGTGATGGTAAGTCTAATTCCCTCAGCCTCTCATCATAACTGAGATTGCGTATTTCTGGCACCAGTTTCGTGGCATGTCTTTGAACTTTTTCAAGCTTAGCTATGTGCTTTTTCAAGTGCGGATTCCAAAAGGGGGCTGCATATTTCAGTTTTGGACTCACAGAGGTTACATAAATATTTCTGAACATATATATATATATATATATATATATATATATATATATATATATATATATATATATATATATATATATATATATATATGTGTGTGTGTGTGTGTATATATATATATATATATATATATATATATATATATATATATATATATATATATATATATATATATATATATATATATATATATATATATATATATATATATATATATGTGTGTGTGTATATATATATATATATATATATATATATATATATATATATATATATATATATATATATATATATATATATATATATATATATATATATATATATATATATATATATATATATATATATATATATATATATATATATATATATATATATATATATATATATATATATATATATATATATATATATATATATATCCTGTGCCCTGTGGGGCGGGTACAATATCAAAGAATAGCCTCACCGTATTCCCTGCGTGTCGTAAAAGGCGACTAAAAGTGGACGGGGCGGGGGGACTAGGAATCCCCCCCCTTGTACCAACCTCCTGTGAGACGTCAAAGAAGAGGGGGAGTAGAGGTGAGAATAACTTCTCCCCCAAACTGTTTTCCTTGTTTGATGTCGGCTACCCCCCAATTAAAGGGGGGAAACAGCCAAGGTATATGTATGTATGTATTATTATTATTATTATTAATATCGTTGTGTCTTCGCCGTTGTCATCATCAAAATAGTCATCATCACCATCATCATCATCATTTTCATCATTATTATTTCTGGAAAGCATGCACACTGTAAGAAAATGTTGAAATATTCTATCACTAGAACCTGTTTTTGCAAATTAGAAGTATTGATATGATATAGTAACTGACTGCATAAACTGTGAATGGAATGAAGCCAAGAAAATGGGTGAGAAGGAATAAAAATCAGGAAAGTGAGACGGATATAAAAGAAATATAGGGCAATATACGGGATGGGATATCAATCATTCAGAAAATAAATGTGAGGAATATAAAAGATATCATTCAAGGAAGTGAGAAGGATATAATTACAACCGGTTTATTGCGTAGGAGGAATATAATAGAAATAAGGAAAATAATGGGGAGTAGTATGAAAGAAACCCTAAAAAATAAGTGGGAGGGTTTGTTAAAGAGGCAGCTCCTTATCTCTCAACAAGCGTCCATGTTGTTGAGAATCCCACTGTCAATAAAACATATGTGACCTAGAGTGTTTATGTTTTTGCTGCCGTCATATGTATGATGTAAACGAGCCCTATGAAGATATGATACAAAGGGTTCAATTTCGAATGCAGTGATCGACATTTTGTGTCAGTGAACAGAGTACACCATAGGCTTGTGCAAATCCTGAAGGGAAGAAAAGTCACGTTATGCTGATACTAAGTTTTGCATCCATGAGAAACCTAGCTTACAAACCCGTAAAATATTAGCAGGTAAGTACCGATATATTGACTATATTAGATAAATATTTACCACACTCATCCACAGCTATTAAATAAATATCGCAATATTTATGCACCCTGCCATAATTCGTATTTATTCTTCATCAAATAGTATTTCTTTGACATATATGAATAAAACAATCATCACTCACTCATGGGATAGTAACATTAGTAAAAATCATACAAATTAATTTATGTTTTTTTTTTATTAATAGTTTGCAAAACCAGGGGGAGATGAGACAGCTGCTTCCACTTCTTAAGTGAACCACGCTGCTGTTTAAGAACATAAATATACCATAATAAGATATGTAACTAAGTAAATAACCTACTTAACCTAACCTAGGCATGTTTTTTTCAGTAACTTTCCTACCTTAACTGGTAAATGTGGGTTTAGCGTTGTTCACTTGAAAATTGGTGGTGTTTGCCTCTTCTCTAGGGTTTATAACAGAACACTCCCTATTCTTACATTCTTACAGATTCTTACAGATGAGTCCTGGATGAAGGCTGCTATGGCGCTTGTGCTTCCAGCTCTAAACTGCTCTCTCTTTGACTATGGTCTGTCTGGTGGCTATGGTGATGGAACAGAATGTCTGCTCTGTGGTTAAATTTCCTGTCTTGATTCGCCCAAGCACGATCCAATTTAATTTCAAAGTTGTAAACAGATTTTGCTCCAACAACCGATTCTGGTAGACTGTTCCATACATCAACAACTCTATCACAAAAGGAATACTTCCTCAAGTTCAGTCGTGGCCTTTGTTTGAATACTCTTTTGCTATGTCCTCTTGTTGCTGATTCAGGCATAATGAAAAGGTCATTACACATCTCCTTGTCATATATTCTACTCATAATCTTAAACATTTGAATCATGTCTCCTCTTGTTCTCCGGTAGGCTAAGGTGTGAAGTTGTATCCTTCTCAGTCTTTCCTCGTATGGAAGGTCTCTCAGTGTGGGCATCAACTTGGTGGCTCTTCGCTGTACATTTTCTATTGCCTCTACATCCCGAACTTTATATGGAGACCAGACCTGGTTGACATACTCAATATGGGGACGTACCAGAGCTGTATACAGAGGCTGAATTTATCCAATCTATCTCTTTATAATTAATATTTTCCGTCATCAATATCCTACATTTTGTCTCCCGTGCAATGTTAGCAACTGAGTTTATGATCTAAATAGTACCTATATGACTTTCCTCATAAACTTTTAGCCTATGTTGGTTCCTTGGTGGAGTATATGCAACAGTTATCATAATGCTCTCTGACCAGGTGTTTATGTAAGCAACAAGAAATTCTTTGAACTCACTTTCTGTAGCAAAATTTATTAATTAAACCTGAAATCTTTCACTTATGAGCAGTGCTATCCCTCCATTAGTCCTTTCAGATCTTTCAACCCTTAATATTCCTAAGCACTTAGGAAAACTGTGACACTGTTTATGTCCTCACTTAACAGTCTCTGTAACCATACTATATCTGCCTTACTGTTGCAAATCCTGTCCTTTAATTCTACTACCTTACCAGCTATTCCATCACCACTTGTGTACAGTAATCTTAATGAGGCTGCATCCCCTAATCTTCTGTCATTATCTTCTTTATCTGCCCTTCGGCTGGAAGAGCTCTGACAGAAATATTTTTCTTCTCTTCATTTCTTCCCTCATTTAACCTTCTAGCTTCTTGCAACAAATTTTTGATCCTTTCCATCTCTTCCTGTGTTCTGTGTGGTTTAATAAACACTGTTTTGAATTCTTGAAGGCATTATAGGATGTTTTTTCTCATCAATATTTCTCAACATGTGTTCCCTCTCTCAAAGGTTACTTTCACTTATCTTGCTTTCCCTCCCTAGAATATTTACCAAGTTGGTGAATGTTTACAATATTCTGCGAACCATATACTACTCCAAGCTTCCATTGCAACAATCGTGATCAAGTCATTAGTGAACCTTTTTTTTCAAGTAATTTAGATTGTATATTCCTTTATTTTTCCATAATTGTATTTTCTGCAAACGATGTTTGTACATAGATTGTATTTTTGTAATTCTCGTTTTTATTTGTACCTGACTATATATTAAGTATGCCCATCTTCCACTGGGTGTAATCCTCCGTTCTAGTATAATGAGTTATTGATTATCCCGATTTGGTAACCAGTTTCCCATTGCTACTGTAACATAACATGATGATATGTTTATGCTTTGGTATTGATGTGAATTTCCTGGTAGACATATATTCTGGCGTGGGTCTGTAGCTCCACATCTCAAGGGAAATTAGACTGTATCTAGATCTGCAGATAGAAGATTTTATAGTCACCACAGGTTATTATTATTATTATTATTATTATTATTATTATTATTATTAGTTATTATTATTATTATTATTATTATTATTATTATTATTATTATTATTATTATTATTATTATTATTATTATTATTATTATTATTATTATTATTATTATTATTATTATTATTATTATTATTATTATATATTTATCAGTGTAATATAATCTTAATAACGGTAAAAATATTTATTCTTTATTTCCAGTTAGCAATTTTATTTTTTCCTTTGTACAATTATAATGCGAATTGCAAATATTTCATGTAAATAAAAAGCATTACAATATTTTGAAAATTTTTATTATAGAGGGAGTAGAGGTTTGGTTGTTGTTTTTTTTACTGACTTATATTTTTCCCAATATAGTTTTTGATATAATTATCGTGGTTTAGTATCTCTCCCAACTATATTAGGTACCATTCCCCAAAGCAGCTTCATATTAAAGCCAGGAAGTCATCAAACCTTAAATAATATAATTCTTCTTGTACACAGTGGTAGAAAATGCTCACACCTTGAAATATAGAACAAATATGAAAAACAATAAAGACATTAATTTTTAACATGTTTTGATAAATACAAAAGAAAGCATTCTTGTATCATGAGGCCTTGGACCAGTTTATTGCTAATTTTGTGTGGTAAATTTGAATAGGTATTCAATGTGATGAGTGAGTCATATCAATATGATGACTGAAAGTATGTAATTTATTATATATAACAGTTTATCACTGCACCAAAAATCTTCATATTATTAAACAGTGAGAGTGATATATGAACGCTGCCTAATGCCTATAACTATCACTCATAAGTGCTGATAATTTCATAAACCACATGCTTTTGAGACAAGGTTCCATATTAAACATTCCAACACTAGTATGCATTTAGTGTTACATAATCCCTCGATACTTCAATACCCATTATGTTTACCTCTTAAAACACTTGTAGCTACATCACTTCTATGATGCAAAGTCCTAATCAACTATAAGTAGATATTTCAGTAAGGATTTTCGTTTCACAAGTGTAATTTGATATTGTGCTCTACAACCGTGATCACAGTGTTCCAGTAAAAGCTTTCGGTGGTTATAGATTGAGTGAAGCCTTAACAAATGATTGTATTTACAAGCATTTCACTTTGTGAAAATTATTGTAGCAAAATATAGTCTATGGTATAGTGCAGGATCAGAATCAGAAAACTGTAATAAAAAGATAAAATAATGCACACCTTACTTCCAGGTGATTTATATTGTCCAGTCAGATTCCAGCTCCAGTAGCGGTTAGACGTCCTCCTTTCATCTCCTGCCCAGCCAGCAGCTTGACGTCGAGTCCTCCTCCAGATTGACTGGATTTCCTCCTCTACTCCTTTCCCCCGTTGGAAAGTTAATAACGATAGGAGGACGTTCCCATTTCCGCTGTTTTTTTTCTCTCTCTTGAAGGTGTAGAATTGGAATAGTGGGTCTCTTTTATAAATCGAAACTGACGCTTTTTACCACCTTTTTTTTCTCTCTGTCTCTTTTGCGAGAGTTAAAAAAGAAAAATCAGGTTTAACGATTTTTGTTTTCGTCTCCTTTCGGATGCATTTTTTTTTTTTTGCTATAAAGCCGTGTTAATTCTCTCCTTTTTTCCAGGTTCTGTTCTGTGATTACCTAATTGTGATTACCTAATTGTGTTTACGGGAAAGAGCCCAAAGCTCGTATCTTCCGTCTCCTGATCGGTTCCATTTTAGACTTAGTGATACTTATCATTCCTGTCCTTAAAACTATGGATTGAGATAGCATTAACTACCTCCTCGCTTAGCGAATTCCAATTATCAACTACTCTTACACTGAAAAAGTATTTCCTTACATCCTGCGAAGAAGTTTTCTTACGAAGCTTCAAACTATGACCTCTAGTTCTAGAGCCAGCCATATCAAAATATCGATCCCTATCCACTCTATCATAACCATGAAGGAATTTAAAGACTGTCACCATATTCCCCCTCACTCTTCTAGCTTCGAGTGATGGTAAGTCTAATTCCCTCAGCCTCTCATCATAACTGAGATTGCGTATTTCTGGCACCAGTTTCGTGGCATGTCTTTGAACTTTTTCAAGCTTAGCTATGTGCTTTTTCAAGTGCGGATTCCAAAAGGGGGCTGCATATTCGAGTTTTGGCCTCACATAGGTTACATAAATATTTCTGAACATTTCCTTGTCCATGTGCCTGAAGGCTACCCTTACATTTGATAAGAATGCATATGCTGCCCTTACTATGCCATTTATATGTATTTCTGGAGACAAATCTGCCAGTATGTTTACTCCTAGATTTCTCTCATTTTCTGTCTCTTGAAGTTGTACTCCAGCCACCGAGTAGTCAAGCTTGGGCCTTCTTGCACTTGTACCCATTCTCATTACCTTACATTTTGAAGTATTGAATTTCATTAGCCACTTTTCTGACCACTCATGCAGATTATTTAGATCCTCCTGAAGTTCTCTACCATTGTTCTCGTTTTTTACTTTCTTCACAATCTTTGCATCATCTGCAAACATATTCATGAATGAATTTACAGACTCTGGTAGGTCATTTACATATACAAGGAACAAAAGTGGCCCTAAAACTGAACCCTGTGGAACTCCACTACTAACTCTTCTCCATTCAGACACTGAGTGTCTTACTCTAACCCTCTGTTCCCTTCCTTCTAAGTAAGTTTTTATCCATTCCAAAAAATTTCCACCTATTCTAGCCATTGATTGCAGCTTCCTAATAAGTCTCCCATATGGAACAGTGTCAAACGCTTTCTGGAAGTCTAGGAATATGCAATCTGCCCAGCCCTCTCTTTCCTGTAAGATTTGGCTTACCTCATCATAAAATTCTAATAAGTTTGTTACTGGTGATCTACCTTCTCTGAAGCCATGTTGCCTCACTGACAAAAAGTTGAAGGATTCCAAGTGAAGAGAGATATGTTTCCTTAGTAGTTTCTCCATAACTTTGCAAACTATGCTGGTCAAGGAAACAGGTCTATAGTTCAGAGCCGTATCCCTCCTTCCCTTTTCGAAGATAGGTATCACATTTGCTTGTTTCCAGCATCTTGGAATCTCCCCCGACTCCAGTGACTCCTTAAATATGATACTTAGTGCCACTGATATTGTGTTTGCGCATTTTTTAAGCACATGAGGGGATATGTCATCGGGACCTGTAGCTTTATGAACATCTAAATCCACCAGCGCTTTGCATACCTCTGTGGCTGTAAGGTTGATGTTCTCTAATACCGGCCCTTGAGCTTCTATCACTGCAATCTGAGGGGGTGGGGTATTTTCTACTGTAAATACTGACTGAAACTCCTTGTTCAATTCTTTGCAGATCTCTTCATCCGTCTCAGTGATGCTTCCATCCGCTCTCTTTAGCCTTAAAACCTGTTCTTTTACCTTCAGTTTTCCTCTGATAAAGCTGTGGAAAAGCTTGGGATTTTCCTTAGCCTTCCTGGTGATGTCCCTCTCATAATCTCTCTCTGCCTCTCTCCTTTTACTTAGGTAGTCATTTCTTGCTCTTTTGTAGGTTTGCCAGGCATTTATGTTTTTTCTCCTCCTATTCCTTTTCCAGCATTTGTCTCTCCACTCCTTAGCTCTTTTACACCCATTATCGAACCATTTCTCTCTGGCATGAATTACACCTACTTTGGTGACAGGTATGCAGCAATCTACTATCTTCCCATATTTCTCACAAAAGATGTCATACATTTCTTGTACAGATTTGTTGTAAAATAAGGTTCTCCATTCAATAACTGCAAAAAGCTCATTCATTTTGATGAAATCTCCTTTTGGATATTTCCTCCTCATGTCCTCAGTGCCTCTACTCTCAGGAAGAATATCTTCAATGATATACTCCATCAACAACACACAGTGGTCACTCTTTCCAATTGGTGGTTCATACTCAATTTTTTCAATATCCAACACATTATCTGTGAACACTAGATCAAGTAGTGATGGCTCATCCCCACCCCTGGCCCTTGTTGGTTCCGTTACATGTTGGTGTAGGAAATTCCCTTGTACGCAATCTAGGAATCTTGCCCCGAATGAGTCCTCACCACTGTGTGGGTCAAGATTTATCCAATCTATCTCTTTATGATTAAAGTCTCCCATAATCAAAATCCTACATTTTTTTTCCCGTGCCATGTTAACAACTGAGTTTATGACTTCAATAGTACCTATATGACTTTCCTCATAAACTTCAAGCCTATTTTGGTTCCTTGGTGGGTTGTATACAACAGTTATTATAATGCTCTCTGACCCAGTATTTATGCGAGCAACAAGAAATTCCTTGAACTCACTTTCTATAACCAAGTTTATTTCTTCGACTTGAATCCTTTCACTTATGAGCAGTGCTATCCCTCCACCAGTCCTCTCAGATCTTTCAACCCTTAGTATTCTGAAACCCTTAGGAAAAACTGTGACACTGTTTATGTCCTCACTCAACTTAGTCTCTGTAATTGCTACTATATCTGCCTTACTGTTGTGAATCCTATCTTTTAATTCTACTGCCTTACCAGCTAATCCATCAGCATTTGTGTATAACAATCTTAATGAGGCCTCATCCCCTGATCTTCTGTCATTATCTTCTTTATCTCCCCTTTGTCTGGAAGAACTCTGTAATGAAAATTTTTCTTCTCTTCTTCATTTCTTTCATCATTTAACCTTCTTGCCTCTTGCAACAAGTTTTTGATCTTTCCCATCTCTTCCTGTGTTCTGTATCGTCTAATGAACACTTCTTTGAATTCTTGAAGGTCTTTTAGACTTTTTTTTCTCAACAATATTTCCCTACATGTTTCCCCTCTCTCAAAGGTTACTTTTGTTGGTCTCGGCTTTCCTTCCCTCGAATATTTACCTAGTTGGTGTACGTTTACAATATCCTCGGGACCACATACTACTCCAAGCTTTCTTATCAGGTCTACAACCCTAGCTTTATTTTCTTCAAGTCTCCCCTGCCATGTTGGTTCCTGGGACTCGCTTATGCCTGAGATTACCACTGTCTTCTCCTTATCAAGTGCCTGTCTGATGAGTGGGTTTGCCCTTTCCATCACAACGTCTTTCATTTTTTCGATTACTGTCTCTTTATAGTCAACTGTTTGTATGTTTTCCAGTGCCACCACCTTTACAGCCTCTTTTACTGCCACATTCCCCTTTAGTGCATCAGCAAAGGAAGTTTTCATGGCATCATTTTCCATATTCAGCTCCTGGAACTCTTTTCTGAACTGCTCAATGTTTTCCTTAATCTGGACATTCCAAGCAGCAATCTCGTGTACAGTGCTAAGTGTTTTAATGTTTATTATCTAGGCACTCAGTGATAAATTTCTATTTCAGGGTTTTATATTTCTTTGTTATTCTTAGTAATAGATTCCCTTTCAATTTTTTTTTCTGTGCTAACCAACTCGGATATACAGATTGTTCTGTGCTCACCTAAGTGATAAATACCTTTTGAGGCTTTTCTATTTTTTTTTAATTTATTTTTTGTTTTCACTCCCATTTGTGCATCCTCAATGTTATAGCGTGATTCATAAGTGCTTCATAGCGGTAAGGCCTGTATCATTATATAAGTCAGTTTAATAAGTGCTCAGTGCAAGTAACGAAATATAGTGCTCAGTGAGGGTCTGTAGATCTGCATGACTAGGCTCTAGTCATGCCCTCCTCCGACTCTTCTTCTAACCCCAGAGGGGGGATTGAGTTTGATCAACCCCCCAAGGTGGGAAAGAAGAGGCAAAGGATGGCCTCTGACAGTGGCCAGGAGAGTGCTTACACTCCAGTCCCCCCCCAGCCCCGAAGTATGCCACCGTTAGAGAGCCCATCTCTCAATTCAAAGTTCAGGCTGCCTCCACTGCAGAGGCTTACACTCTCCAAAGAGAGCTGGAAAACCAGCTCACTGAGTTTGGCTGCACCGTCAAACTCAATGTGCAAGGTGAATTTATCATCCGCCTAGCCTCCACCGAAGCTGTGGAGAAGATCCATGACCTCAACTCTCCTTGCCTGTCCGAGATGACCCCGGCTCAAAAAATAAGGAGGTTCATCCTTGTGAACTTCCCCATTGCTTGGTCAACGGATCTAATGACCAAGCAGTCATACATTACCTCTGCCTCGCACTGCTCCCCAAGATTGAAGGGCAATCCGTTCCTTCAATGCAAGTCTTAGTCCACATATGTGGTCCACCCCCTGCCCAAGTGAACCTTGACATCTGGGGCAAATGCCATCTCAGAGAATATAACCCTGAACCCCTGAAATGTTTCTGCAGTCAACAGTTTGGCCATCACTGGAACACCTGTCATTTTCCGGTGAGATGTGCTATCTGCAGTGGGGGACATGCCACCAACCGTTGCCTCAATAAATACAAGGCTAATGAAGAGACAGTGGCCAAGTGCCCTAACTGCTGGGGGTGCCACCACACATGGAATAATCACTGTCCTGAGAGGCTAAAGAGAATTCCTCAGAGATTCCCTTCTTCTGCTGCTGCTGCCAACTGCACTACCTTAACCTTCACTCCTGCTCCTCCTCCCACCTCCATTTCCTGGCACAGAACCCCTCCTGCCCCACCCAGACCCAACCCCCCTACCCAACACCAATCACACAACACCTACCTGGCCCTGACACACAGACTACACCTCCTACCACTTCTACTCCCACACCAACTCCAACCACCTCCTCACACAACAGTCACACTCCCACTGACATCCCACACAACACCCAAAGTAACATCACCACCCCACACAACACTCAGACACATAACACTCCTCTTGCAGCACTCAGACTACAGCTACCACTACTCACAGACCTTCTAACCACACCAGGTCCTGGGACCCTAGACTTTACACCTGCTCTCTCACTTATTCTCAACAGCCACTCTAAGCACCTTCCTCTGCCTCCCATCCCAAGCCATTCCCCATCCTCAACCCCTCTTCATGGTGGAAGACATCACCAGCCTTATTACTCAGGCTATTTAAGCAGCCGTTTGACTCTTCACTGCCAACCCTTCTCCCAGAAACACCTTCAATCAAGTCGCTGAAATTACTTATAGCATCGTTGCCCAAACCTTCATCTCCAGGAACCACCGCCAACCTCAACAGGCCACCGCTCCTTCCACCTCCATCTTTTAAATCTTCATGACGCCTAATCTCGGGATCCTTCACCTAAATGCCCAGAGTTTGAGACAAAAATTCCAACACTTGGAAGGCATTGCCAGGGCTGACAATATCGATATCATCATGGTTCAAGAAACCCTGTGAACGGATTAGAACACTCCTAAAGTCTCCGGGTACCAGGGATTCTACCAGCACTGGACTCCGAGGGAGAATGGAGGCAGCACCACCTTTATCAAGAAAAACTTACTGGCCAAAGAAATCACCCAAGCTGTCTTTTACGGTGAAGGTGTCCATATCCTCGCTGTTAACATTAAACTACAGGGCAGCTGCATAGATCTTTACAACATCTATCGACAGCACAATGGTGACTTAGACATATCTGCCCTCTTTGATTTAGTCATCCATCGTGACTTGGTAATAGGAGGAGACTTTAATGTGTACCATCCAAAATTCAGGTATGAGCACCCCTGTGCGGCAGGCAGACACATCATGAATCTGCTAGATGACCAAGAAGACATCACCTTGTTCAACAACCATGAGCCAACTCACAACAGAGGTGGAATACTGGATCTCACCTTCGTCTCCAACTCCCTAAAACAAGACACCACTTGGAGAGTTCACCCCCTGGTCATGAGTGACCACTATGGGATCCACCTCAAGCTGCCAATTCCTGAAATTTTCCAAATCCCTGCCCTCCTCCTCGACGGAATTTCAAGAGGGCCTACTGGGGCCGATTCCAGAGCACCTCAGCGATTGGTACTCAGCTTATACACCACCTGGAGATAATGACCAAGCTGAGGCTGAGTTAGTTAACGCCTTGCAAGCCGTAGCTGACTCCTTTATCCCCCTCTGCAAACCACATCACGCTAATCATCGTGACAGGTGGTACTACTGTGAAAGAGTCAAAGAAGTCAATCATTGGCTCAACGTCATCCAAAATATGAACAGGAACTGTCGCACTGCAAACTCCTACCATACTCTCCAGGTAGTCAAAGAACATGTCCATGAAGAGACTCAAGACATTAATATGAAAAAATGGCTTGAGTGTTGTTCCACCCTAGATGCTATCACCTCTGTGGGCCAAATGTGGAGGAACATCAACTTTTTCGCTAAAGGAAGACCTCCTAGAACCATTCCCCACAGGCACCCCAGCAGGGTAGCTGAAGAACTCGCCACCAAATTTGCAGAGAGGTCTAACTCCAACCAACTCCCCATTGCAACCAGAACATCTCTTCATGGGATGAAGTAGAAGAGGTCATCAACACCGAAGATCAAGCAGATGCCCCCTTCACTCTGACTGTGCTGCAAAAAGTGAGCAAGAACTCCAAGAACACAGCCCCAGGTGTGGGCAGAATCACATACTCGAAGACTCAGAATATGGGGCCCCCAGGGGAGCTTCCTCTACTTTCTCTGATTAAGAAGACATATACTTCGAGAGTCAGACCAGCTTCATGGAACAAGGCAGATATTCAACTCGTTCCTTAGCCAAAAGATCCTGATAACCCATGCCCTACCTCCCTTTTAAGCTGTCAGAGCAATACGGCAGAAAAGATGGTGCTTAACAGACTTCATTGGAAATGCCCACCCATCCACGAATATATGTTCGCCTACCAGCCAGGTCTAGGCACCTCAGAATGCATAGCTTCCATGCTATCATTCATCAATGATCGTTGTGGATTCATCACTTTACTTGATCTAGAGAAGGCCTTTGAACTTGCCAATATACTGGCAATACTCTCTGCTCTGGTTGCTAAGCAGATCAAAGGAAACCTCTCCTGGATCAAGCTGAGTCTACAAAACCGTAGCACTCGAGTCAGAGTTCAAGGGCATTATTCCACCTATAAAGTCCATGAAAACAGGACACCCCAAGGTGGAATTCTCTGCCCATTCCTCTTCAACTGTCTTATGGAGAAAATCATGAGCATTGTGCTACCACCTAGAGCTAAGATTTTCAATAATGTTGATGACTTTGCCCCTTGTCACAAGAGGGGACAGGAATTTAAACAAGACCCAGCACTGCCTCACCAAGATTAATGAAGCCTCCATCTCCCTTGGACTACAGATAAACGCCCTCAAAACCAAGGCGCTCCCCATTTACCAATGAGACCAGACTCTAGACTGGTCATAGTCAATGAGTCTGTGGACTGGGTTACCAAGCACCTCTTCCTGGGTGTATACATCGATAGCCGACTAACCTTTGGACCCGAGACACAATACCTGCGTGACAAATGTAAACTGCGCCAAACCATCCTTCGATAGATGTCTGGCCTTTTCAACAGTGCATTCTTCAGTCTCCTTAGAACCTTCTATGTGCAAGCCATACAAACCCTCATAGACTCTGAATGTGCCACCCTCTGGCTACTGAAAGACCAACAATGGGATAAGATAGAGGTAATACAAAATAATGCCATCCACACCATGCTATGAGCCATAATGTGAACCAAGAGAGAAAACCTCCAGCTGGAATCCAACCTCATGCCACTTAAACTTAGATCTCTACAAAGATTAACCCTCTCAGTGCCAAAACCACCACGGCTCAACGTCCTTACCCTGCCGGCTCCAACTTCTGGTTAGCCCTCGATCACCACCCAGACCTCCCTGCAAGAACCTGGGCAGCCAAGGTCTGTACCGGCCTGCAAGCATTACCAGTCAAGGAAGACATCCTAGCCAAGATCCAGGACACTCTGCTCCCTTACTACCAATGCCCTCCTCCATGGGATGACCAGCCGCTGGACATAAAAACTGAGCTACCAGACAACCCAAAAAGCTCTGTTAACCCATTTGTCCTTAAAAACACATACAAGGACAAATTTCAGAGCTGGAGCAGGCCAAACTCCTAAATCTTCTACACTGATGGCTCAGTCAATCAAGAAACTGGAGCCTTAGTGGCTATCTTCACCACCGAAGGCCACGTCCAATCTTGGAGGCTGTCGAACTCCTGCTTCTCCCTCCAAACTGGGTTGGTTGCCATAGCCAATGCCCTATGTTTCTTCTCCCAGCAAGGAACTGACCATGCCCGTGTTCCCTCCGAATCTAAAGGAGCACAACAGGGCATCAAGAAACCACTCATCAAAAATACTGTAAGATTTATTACCGGCATTCTTCACTTTTACCACAGGACAGTCAGCATTGGAAAGCTGTCACTCTTGCTTGGATTCCCAGCCATGTCGGCATCAAGGGAAATGAAGAAGTCGACCAAGTTCCCAAACAAGCCTCTCTCCGAGCAGAGATTCAAATATCCCTGCCTCCTGGGACTCTCCAGATCAAAACCAAAGCTTCCAGGTCACTCCTTAATCTATTACTAGCCAGACACAACTTGTGCACTGCCATTGTTTCTCCCTTCACCTGGTGGTACAAAACCACCACCAATCTCCAGCGCAGCACCTTTCCCAAGAGCCACCGCAAGAAGCACAGCTGTCAACTTGCACCGTCTAAGACTTGGTTATAAGTGCACCTGACAAATAGTGGAAGATGTTGTTAGGGAGTGCACCTTCTGTCAGGAAGCCTCGCCGCATCCACTGCTCCACAACATCCTCGAATGTGAAGTCTCTTCTGAAATTCGATGGAAGACTAGTGCCCTGGTAACACCTAGGATGAATCCCAATGCCCTTAATGTTGCTAGCTCCATAATCAGAATAACAATAATGAACTCATGGACAGCCTACTGAGCATCATCAGTCAGTACCCTCCTTCTAGATAACTGGGCAACAACTCATGCTCTTTGTCAAGACATGAGCTCATGAGGTTGAAAACCTTTTCTGCAGCCCTCCGCATGAGCTCAACACATGCTGGTGTGGTTCCAAAAGGAAGCCTTTCCTTGCTGGTCATCGGCAAGACCCCTTCTCTTTATTAATTTTTCTCCTCCGTATTTTGTTCATCCATTTATTTTTCATTTTTATATATTCATAAATTTCTTTTTGTCTAGTTTCTCTTACTCTTCCTTCCTGGTAGTCCTCTAGGGGTCAAAAGCGTGCTTGCGGCAGCATCACCTCTCCCTTCTTCATCGCTATCATATCTCGACTTTCCCCTTCCTCTCTAGAATGCACCTCAAAAACTGAGGGTGTTATGATATAAGTGATCTAATCCTTTATTTATAATAAGGTTATTCCCTTTATCACACCTCTTTTGTTTTCATTGTACTTATACCCATTGTTGGTTTCTAATGTTTATATTGATTGAGCCGACCGGCACCCATCTTGCAACAATAAACTGGAAGCCATGATATATGCTCATTATTAGTACAAACCTTTACATTTGGCGACGAGTGAACCCGCCATGGATATGGGAAACCTCTCGAGTTTGGTTATATTACTGGCTTAAATAGATTCGCCTTGCAAGATTTCTGGTAGGTGCCAAATGTTTTGTTTGCCGACGCCGGGATTAGGCTACCATGCTTATGCCTAATTGGATCCTGGATTGATGCTGCATGATTCACCTCGACTAGGCTAGCGTTGGATTTAAGCCTAGGTGCCCTGTATGATGTTGCTGCAGTTTTGGGCGCATGTTTCTTCAAGCCTAGCATACGTTTTTGCAACCCTAGCATATCGAATTGTCGGTTGTTTGGGTGCTACATTAGCCTAAGTGTTTGTGGATACTGGTTATATTACAGAATAAGTTTGCAATGTCGTCGTCGTTGAATCAGATTAGAACTGATTGTTTTAATCCATCAAAAATTCCCTTGGAATTATGGCTAAGCCTATTAGAGGCACATTTTAGTCATTTAAATGTCACTGAGGCTGACGAGAAAAAAAATCTCCTGCTTGTGTCATTGGGTACTGATGTTTTTAGTGTTTTAGGCAATCTTTGTGCTCCTGATTTGCCCCACACAAAGTCTTATGCAGACTTGGTTCAGTTACTGAAAGGTCATTTTATTGTTAAGCCTTCTTATCACAGAAGTTTGCTAGCCTTCCAGCAAAGAAAAAAAAGGGAAGGATGAGAGTGTAAAAGAATTGTATGCTGATTTAAAGGCTCTAGCAAAGCATTGTAATTTTGGCAACCAATTGATGGTAGAGTAAGAAATCAGTTATTTATGGCTGTAGATGCTGAAGTTTATTTTTCAAATTTAGTGGCTCTCAACATAGATCTCCAAGCAATGACCTCTCAGGTTATTTTGGAGAGAATTTTGAACATGGAAAAAGCATTTGTAAGTGAGAAAGATGAGATTCAGTCACAGGTTCAGGTTGTAAGAAGAAAATATGTAGGTTTATCTTGTCAACATTGTGGTTCCTCTCATGACAGCCTTTATTGTAGATTTAAGCATTTATCATGTTATAATTGTCATAAAAAGGGTCATTTACGGAAGGTTTGTAAAGAAGCCAAAAAAGAGAGTGGTTATAGTACAGCTAAAGGTTCAAATAAACCAAGCAAGAAAGATTTTAGTAGTAAACCTAAGTTTAATAGTAGGAAAATTGTAAAGATTGTGGATGATCAAGATGTATCGTTAAGTGATAATGATGATGAGGATGATAAAGTGTTAACTGTCAGAGATAAAATTTATGCTGTTCATTCTGAACAATTTTATTTTTCTGTTAATAAGATCCAAGTTCCTTTTGAGGTTGATAGTGGTGCTACTGTTTCAACTTTGAATAAAGATTGGGTTGAGAAGTTGAATTTGAAAGTTGAACAATGTAAGAAACCCTTACAGGCTTATGATGATTTTAAAATAAAGGTTTTGGGAAAAGTGATTGCTCCTGTTGTGTATAATGGATATAATGTATCACAAGTCTTTTATGTTGTTGGTTCAAAGGATACAAATTTATGTGGTAAAAATCTAATGAAACAAGTTGGTATTTATTTAGCAGGATTAGATGGAAGTACCAAGGTTAACAATGTTCATAATGTAAGTGTTGAACAAGTGTTTGAAGATTATAATGTTGATGTAAGCAAACCTATTTCTATCATTGTAGCTAAAATTCATTTAAAGAGTGATGCCATTCCAAAGTTTGCAAAAGCACGTACTGTTCCATTTTACCACAAAGAGATGGTTAAAGTGGCCATTGATAAACTTGTAAGTGAAAATATTATAGAATCTGTTTCTCATAGTGAATGGGTTGCGCCTATTGTACCTGTGTTAAAAGAGAATAAGAAAGAAATTCGCATATGTGCAGATTTTAAGCATTTGAATAAGCAAATACAATGTGATAAATACCCCTTGCCTAAGATTGATGAACTTTTGTGCAGTGTTGGCAAAGGCAAATTTTTTTCTGAGATTGATTTGAAGAATGCATATTTGCAAATACCTGTTGAAGAACAAAGTCAAGAGTTTTTAGTTATTAATACACACAAAGGAAAGTATAAATACAAGAGGTTGCCCTTTGGCTTGTCCTCTTCTCCTGGTATTTTTCAAAGATTTATTTCACAGATCTTATGTAATATTGATGGTGTTGCTGCATATATGGATGATATAGTTGTCAGTGGTGAAACTAAAGATGAGCATGATGAGAGACTCAAGAAAGTTTTAAATGTGTTGCAATCTCATAATGTACAGATAAATAAGAGTAAAACATTTTTAAATATGGAATGTATTGAATATTTAGGTTACTGTATATCAAGTGAAGGAATAAAACCATCCCCAAAGAAGGTTAAAGCAATTTTGGATGCTCCTTGTCCTACCTCAGTAGCAGAGGTCCACTCATTTTTGGGGATGATTACATTTTACTGTAGATTTATTAAGAATTTTTCAACTAAATCAGCTCCATTGTATGATTTATTGAAAAAAGGTGCCAAGTTTAAATGGACAAAGACTGAACAGAATGTATTTAAATGTCTTAAGCAAGATTTTGTAGACTCTAAAGTGTTAGTAAATTTTGATGGGTCATATCCCTTGATTGTAGAAGTTGATGCTTCACCTGTTGGTGTAGGATGTGTGTTATTGCAAAAGGTCAATGGAGTAGAAAGACCTATTTATTTTGCAAGTAAGAAATTGAATAGTGCTGAGATGAAATATTCACAGTTGGATAAAGAAGGATTGTCTTTGATTTTCGCTGTCAAAAGATTTAGATATTTTCTTTTGGGTAGAAAATTTATGGCCAGAACGGACCATAAACCACTTTTAGGATTGTTTGGTAAAGATAAGCCAATTCCTCAGAATGCCACTTCTAGGACACAAAGATGGGCTTTGTTACTTTCTCAATATGACTTTGATCTAGTGCATAAACCTGGAAAGGAAAATGTTATTGCCGATGCACTTAGCCGTCTTCCAGTAGAAGATGAAATTCAGTCTGGGATTCCTGCTGAGTATGTAAGATTAGTGGAATTGCTTGATTTTGATGAAATTTCTTATAAGGTAATTAGACAATATAATAAGAAAGATAAAGTGATGTCTCAGTTAATTAATTGTCTAAGATTTGGTTGGTCTAAAGAAAATAATTTGTTACTCATGGAATATTGTAATGTTAAAGATGAATTGTCTCTTCATAATGATGTAGTGTTATACAAGAATCGTATTGTAATACCTGTAGAGTTGAGATGTAAGTAATAGTGCATGTGATGAGTTACTTATACAGACTCCAGTAGTGAGAAGGTCTCAGAGAAATATCAAGCCCCCTGATCGTCTTAATTTGTAAATAGTGTTTTGAACTCCTAATATAGAATTTTCATGTGTGCCTTGCTTTAAGAAGTTGATGATTTATTTTTTTATTTGTGATGTATTGCAAATTCTAGGGGAAAGGAATGTTATGATATAAGTGATCTAATCCTTTATTTATAATAAGGTTATTCCCTTTATCGCACCTCTTTTGTTTTCATTGTACTTATACCCGTTGTTGGTTTCTAATGTTTATATTGATTGAACCTACCGGCACCCATCTTGCAACAATAAACTGGAAGCCATGATATATGCTTATTATTAGTACAAACCTTTACAGAGGGACTATTAATTCGGAGGAGAACACCTCTTTTCCCTTTTATCTCTACAGATATATTCTAGATCCAGATAATCCCACCTGTGGGCCCACCAAGGCCTGGGCACCCTCAGCGGTGGATATCGATAACGAATGTTTATATTGTCATTTTGAGGGCAAATATGTACTAAAAAAAATTAACAATAAATATGTTTGACACAGTCTGGAAAACATATATCTCGGAACTTGACTATGAAAAATTATACTATTTAATTATTATTCTGCACAAGAATAGTTAAATAAAAATGTCCTCAAAATATATAGATATCCGCAACATATATAGATGTTCTCAACATGTATACAACTGTTTTTAGTGAATGATAATTTCCATGATTGACGTGAAGTATAAAAAAAAACAGGTCCTCTAATTTAATTAATGCAGTTTCATAACAGCAACTTCTCCGTGAAATAAATGTCTCTATTTGATAGTTCCAGGTATAACTAAAAAAATTAACACACCAAAATTGTATATACTGTACACAATAAGAAAATCATCCCTCCAGAACTACAGTAACATGTAAAACTTACATTAAATGTTTCACAAAGTGCAAAATACCAGAGGTAAATGGCAATTAGCATCCATAAATTTTATGTGTGAGAAACATGAGTACAAGTAAACAAGTCATTGAACAATATGCCCAGGCTTTCAATATGTGAAAGACAAAAGAGCTTAATTTTACATCGACTATAATGAATTGCCGTAATTTTTTATTTCAACAACAGTTGTTCCATGAAGAGATCATACAACCTGCTGATCTTCCTATCTATAGCAGTATCACAAGTTCTTCAAGCCAAGACCGAAAAATAAGCAAGAATGAGCTAAAAAAAAAATGAAAAAAAGAGAAGAAAACATTAGGAGGCCAAATAGCGATACCCATTAAAGGTGGATCTGTTATGGGTCTTTAGGCCCAAGGAATATATGAATAAATGTGATTACCTAATTGTGATTACCTACTTGTGTTTACGGGAAAGAGCCCAAAGCTCGTATCTTTCCGTCTCCTGATCGGTTCCATTTTATACTTAGTGATACTTATCATACCTGTCCTTAAAACTATGGATCGAGATAGCATTAACTACCTCCTCGCTTAGCGATTTCCAATTATCAACTACTCTTACACTGAAAAAGTATTTCCTTACATCCTGCGAAGAAGTTTTCTTACGAAGCTTCAAACTATGACCTCTAGTTCTAGAGCCAGCCATATCAAAATATCGATCCCTATCCACTCGATCATAACCATGAAGGAATTTAAAGACTGTCACCATATCCCCCCTCACTCTTCTAGCTTCGAGTGATGGTAAGTCTAATTCTCTCAGCCTCTCATCATAACTGAGATTGCGTATTTCTGGCACCAGTTTCGTGGCATGTCTTTGAACTTTTTTCAAATGTGAAGGAGAGATCTTGAAGAGGCTCACGCTAAAGGAAATTTTCATACGCTAGTCTAAGATATGTAGTCTGCAATATTTATTTATTTATTTTTTTTACGAATAGGGCTACATAGTATATATATATATATATATATATATATATATATATATATATATATATATATATATATATATATATATATATATATATATATATATATATATATATATATATATATATATATATATATATATATATATATATATATATATATATATATATATATATATATATATATATATATACCCCGGTCGGGGTAAAAAACTATTCATGTTTTCACATATGTAATGTGCTTATCTGGTTATATATATATATATATATATATATATATATATATATATATATATATATATATATATATATATATATATATATATATATATATATGTGTGTAGTCGCCGTGGCTCAGTCGGTAGCGTCTCCGACTCTGAGGCGTCAGGTCGAGGGTTCGCGCCCCGTCACGGTCTGAGGTTAGCAAAGGCATGCACTCGGCGTAAGGATTACATCTGCCAAAACAAGTCCTTCGCAAGAAGGCAACCGTCCTAGCCCTTGGTTGATAAGGGAGTCCGTGACGTAAAACCGGAACCATATATATATATATATATATATATATATATATATATGTACACATATATATATATATATATATATATATATATATATATATATATATATATATATATATATATATATATATATATATATATATATATATAGGGATGCATAGTCTGCTTAAATGTTATACATGTGTTCGCTGGAGAAATGTACTCCTATATGCGAATATATATATATATATATATATATATATATATATATATATATATATATATATATATATATATATATATATATATATATATATATATATATATATATATATATATATATATATATATATATATATTTTTTTTTTTTTTTTTTTTTTTTTTTCCCGTGAACAAGGCTACATAGTCTACTGAGATGTCATCTATTATACATGTAGAAGCTAGTGAAATATAGTCCGGGATATTATTTTTATAAATGCAGACTAATGTAAAATTTGCGTATAGGCTGAATCAATCCTAAGTATGAATGTACCATAGAACAAAAAGACTACACAGTTAAAAAAGCTACTAAGGAAGAGAAGGACCTAGGCGATATTTTCACGCCAAACCTCAAATCTAGCAGTCAAAATGCTAAAGCTTCTGTTAAAGCCAACAGGATTGTAAAACTAGTTAGCATGTCATGTAAATTCATTATAAAGAAATCTTTGCCCTTATTCGGAGTCATTTGGAGGCCGTTTTGGCTTCCCATTAAGACATATGATGGTGACCTCTTAGAGAGAACCCAGAGGCGTGCGACCAATATACAGTAGTAGTAGCACGCAACTGAAAAACTTCTCATATATCGAAGAACTCAGGCTGCTCATTTTGCACTCCCTGCATTACTGAAGGAAAAGCGACACGATTTTGTTACAAAATCGCCTGTGGTGAAATTAATATACCCAAGGATTCTTTTCTATAATTACCTCCTCCACATGTATGTAAGAAAGACGAAAGCGCATGACTTCAAGTAACAAGACAATATGCAGGACCTCTCTCCGACACACACAGAGTGATTAATGTCAGGAATGAGCTACCACACAGCGGTTTGTCACTCCATACTTGAATGCCTTCAAATCCAGGCTAGACAAAAAACTAGGAACACCCAAAATATGAACTGGAACAACGTTAAATACCTCGCAATAGTACCTCACAAAGTCCAACGCTACTACATATAACCGAATGTAAAATCCTACAAAGAGAGGATCAAAAGGTTTATCCTTGACGAGCCCCAAGACATCCAGTGAGTTCCAGTGAGTACTTGAAAACCTGAAGAGGCCTGATGTTCAGGCAAGCGAAAGCTCTGGAATCTTCATAATTTATATCAGTATGCGCACAGGTTTATTATTGTGGACTTTTATGCCCATCATCAACATTATTATTATTATTATTATTATTATTATTATTATTATTATTATTATTATTATTATTAATATCGTTGTGTCTTCGCCGTTGTCATCATCAAAATAGTCATCATCACCATCATCATCATCATTTTCATCATTATTATTTCTGGAAAGCATGCACGACTGTAAGAAAATGTTGAAATATTCAATCACTAGAACCTGTTTTTGCAAATTAGAAGTATTGATATGATATAGTAACTGACTGCATAAACTGTGAATGGAATGAAGCCAAGAAAATGGGTGAGAAGGAATAAAAATCAGGAAAGTGAGACGGATATAAAAGAAATATAGGGCAATATACGGCGGGATGGGATATCAATCATTCAGAAAATAAATGTGAGGAATATAAAAGATATCATTCAAGGAAGTGTGAAGGATATAATTACAACCGGTTTATTGCGTAGGAGGAATATAATAGAAATAAGGAAAATAATGGGGAGTAGTATAAAAGAAACCCTAAAAAATAAGTGGGAGGGTTTGTTAAAGAGGCAGCTCCTTATCTCTCAACAAGCGTCCATGTTGTTGAGAATCCCAATGTCAATAAAATATATGTGACCTAGAGTGTTTATGTTTTTGCTGCCGTCATATGTATGATGTAAACGAGCCCTATGAAGATATGATACAAAGGGTTCAATTTTGAATGCAGTGATCGACATTTTGTGTCAGTGAACAGAGTACACCATAGGCTTGTGCAAATCCTGAAGGGAAGAAAAGTCACGTTATGCTGATACTAAGTTTTGCATCCCTGAGATACCTGGCTTACAAACCCGTAAAATATTAGTAGGTAAGTACCGATATATTGACTATACTAGATAAATATTTACCACACTCATCCACAGCTATTAAATAAATATCGCAATATTTATGCATCCTGCCATAATTCGTATTTATTCTTCATCAAATAGTATTTCTTTGACATATATGAATAAAACAATCATCACTCACTCATGGGATAGTTACTTTAGTAAAAATCTTACAAATTAATTTTTTTTTTTAATAGTTTGCAAAACCAGGGGGAGATGAGACAGCTGCTTCCACTTCTTAAGTGAACCACGCTGCTGTTTAAGAACATAAATATACCATAATAAAATATGTAACTAAGTAAATAACCTACTTAACCTAACCTTGGCATGTTTTTTCAGTAACTTTCCTACCTTAACTGATAAATGTGGGTTTGGTAAAATTGCATTATAAGACCACCTCTATTTTCCAATTTAAATAAATTTTTTTTTGGTAGTTTTTTATGTGTTTTGAACGAATCTGAGCTTTATATTTACCGGAAAACAGTATTTTTTTTGTGATATCCCCTACCACAATCTAGGAGATCCCATTAGGACTTTAGGGTTTTTGGTGGGGATAGGCCTAGGCCTATTACAATAAAGTAACACCTCTTGAAGTTATCTCTTAACTAGGGGGCTTTGCCCCCGTGGGACCCCCCTTATCTTGTCTCAACCAGGAGGGCTTCGCCCCCTGGGACCCCCCTTATCATATCTCTTAGCCAGGAAGGCTTTAACCTAACCTAACCTAACCTAGCCTAACCCCATTATTTCATCTCTTAGCCAGGGGGGCTTTGCCCCCCTTGAACCCCTTAACCTTTCCCTTACCTCTAATCAGAGTCCTCTTCAGATTCGTGCTCTTCGTGTGGAATGGCTGGACTTGTTTCTGGCAACTGTTGACGTGTGGATTGAGAAGGATATAAGCGACCTGCCTCAAAGAGAAATTGGTGCAGCTTCTGGTTACCGTTATTTCTGATAAATAAATAACGTGCTAAATATTGAGTGAGATATTGGGAATGAATACCAGGGCGCTTGACATACTCCTTAACATCACGCCATAGCCTTTCTATGTTTTGTGTATGTATATTTCTATTTGATTGGTCTGCAAAGTTATCTGAATGATTAATAATGAAATGAGTGTAGTCATGATCTTTCAAAGCTGAATATGCCTTCCATGCGTCACTGTAAATGATGGAACGTGGGCGTATGTACTTCAGAATGATTGGTATTAGAGTTTGAGTATCTCTCTTGTTACCGTAGGGTTCAACGAGAGGAATAACAAATGATTTTTTACTTCTACGCTCAATACCACCAAATAACCACACTTGATTTAGTACGCGACCTCTTTTGTACTTTCGCCTCACAATTAATGTTTCATCAATTTCAACTTCGACGTCTACACCACCAATCGGTCCTTGGTTCTTAAACCAAGACTCTGTAACTTCGGAGCAAAATGATCGCCAGTTAACGGATGTGTGGCAAGAAAATTTTAGGCATTCCAAAATGGTTTCGTGATCCCAATGTTTGCTTAACCAATGATTAATAAAGCACAACAATTTCCATGGTTTAAAATGGCAATTCGAAAGAAAGGTGCCCTTGAAATTGCTTACTGAAAAGTTACACTTTCTCTTTTTTCCTTTAGGAGGTATGTAAGTTTTTAAGCAGCGCCACAGTTGCTTATCTTCCCGAAAGGAACAGTCTTTATTACATTTGGGACACTTCACGGTAAATGGTAAAACACCATGTTCATGCAAAAAATGCAATGCAACATCATCCTTGTCGTAAAACCGTGCAAATGCCGACATATAATTGTCTTCACACCCAATACACAGGGAAGTCATTTCGCAACTGATTTAACTCAGTAACGGGCGGCTACAGCAACTCTTCACTTACCAGAAACCCAGTGATTTTTAACTAACTGTTAATTTTTCAGAGTGAAGGACTAATTTCCGGAGCAAATGAAGGTCAGATTCGCTTAAAACACATAAAAAACTAGCAGAAAACCTTTATTTCAACTGGAAAACAGAGGTGGTCCTATAATGCAATAATACCGTGGGTTTAGCGTTGTTCACTTGAAAATTGGTGGTGTCTGCCTCGTCTATAGGGTTTATAACAGAACACTCTCTATTCTTACATTCTTACAGATTCTTACAGACGAGTCCTGGATGAAGGCTGCTATGGCGCCTGTGCTTCCAGCTCTATACTGCTCTCTCTTTGACTATGGTCTGTCTGGTGGGAATGGTGATGGAACTGAATGTCTGCTCTGTGGTTAAATTTCCTGTCTTGATTCGCCCAAGCACGATCCAATTTAATTTCAAAGTCGTAAACAGATTTTGCTCCAACAACCGATTCTGGTAGACTGTTCCATACATCAACAACTCTATCACAAAAGGAATACTTCCTCAAGTTCAGTCGTGGCCTTTGTTTGAATACCCTTTTGCTATGTCCTCTTGTTGCTGATTCAGGCATAATAAAAAGGTCATTACACACCTCCTTGTCATATATGCCACTCATAATCTTAAACATTTCAATCGTTTCTCCTCTTGTCATCCGGTAGGCTAAGGTGTGAAGTTGTATCCTTCTTAGTCTTTCCTCGTATGGAAGGTCTCTCAGTGTGGGCATCAACTTGGTGGCTCTTCGCTGTACATTTTCTATTGCCTCTACATCCCGAACTTTATATGGAGACCAGACCTGGTTGGCATACTCAATATGGGGACGTACCAGAGCTGTATACAGAGGCTGGAAAGTTTCCTTGTTCAGTGCACAAAACACTCTCCGTATGAGTCCCACAAGTCTGTTTGCTTTGCTGTTTTTTCAGCTATATGTTCAGAAAAATTTAGTCCACTGTCAATTACCACTCCCAAATCTTTTTCAGAAGATGCTTTGTTCAGCTCCTCTTCCATTTTGTAAATTCCTTTTCCAGCTTTTGTTTTTCCTTCTCTCATCTGAATACATTTTCCTGGATGAAATTTAATCAACCATGTATCAGACCACCATTTAGCTGTATTTATATTGTCTTGCATTTGATTACAATCTTCCATATCAACTATTTTTCTAACAATTTTCAAATCGTCTGCGTAAAGATACACTTCTCCATATTCTATAACCTCTGGCAAGTCATTTATGAATATTGCAAACAGCAGTGGACCCAACACCGATCCTTGTGGAACGCCGCTGATTACATCACTCCAGGTTGAGGCTTCTCTGCTGACGATCACACGCTGCTCTCTGCTAGTCAGGAAGGACTTGATCCATTCATACATGTCTCCTTTTATGTTGTATCCCTCTATTTTCTTGCACAAGCGGCGATGCGGGACTGTGTCAAATGCTTTCCTGAAGTCACAATATGCGACATCTACAGCCCCTCCCTCATCTAGAGTATTAACTCAGCTGTCCATAACTCGTATTAACTGTAGCACCGTTGATCTCCCAGTTATGAATCCAAATGGTTTGTTGCTAAATAATTTATTTTCCTGCATGTGTTTCATTATATATTTCCATACCATGGATTCCATTATCGTACTGGCTATACCTGTTAGGCTTACTGGTCTATAGTTGCTTGGGTCACTGCGGTCTCCCTTTTTATATATTTTATATTTATATATTTTTACTAAGTTTTCTTAATCAACCAAGTAATTTATTTGCGTGATTTCTACCAAAGTAACAGTTTGTTAGGGGTTTGTGATGATTGTTTATTCATATATAAATTTAATTGAGGGATAAATGCCAATTATGGCAGAGTGCTTAAAACGAATCTTAACCATATTTAATTTGGATAGGATATGATTGGTTTGGATAGCTTAGTTTACTCTAGTTAAGAAAGGAGTTACAAATGAGGCAAATGTATGCTGTTACAACCCCAACGAGTGATATGAAAACACTAAGCATTGAAAAAATATCTAAGCCATCAAAATACTAATAATTTCATATATTCTCTTGGTGTCACACTTGCCAAAACCAAAGACCTTCGCAGGAAAGCACTGTCCTAGCCCTTAGTAGAAAAAGGAGTCTGTGATGTAAAACTAATCACACATATTGGCATCATTTTTCCAAAGAAGACTATTTAACCAATAATCTTAGTTCCATACCCCATCCCAACCAGCTTCTTCCAAGATTCTTCTGAATGATTCCCACTTTTTGTATGTTCTGTGCATATAATCTATTGTAAACCTGCTGTATCGTTTAAATCATGCATAGAATATTGTCCTTTACATAAACTTTACCTAATGCAATTTAAATTGTGTGTCAAAATAGTACAATAGTCATAATGTTTTTTGAGTGAAAAATTACAACATAAAATAAAAACTGCAGCAGTACTGTGCAGAAGCAACCTTCATTAACTCAGCAAAGTTCATAATGGTACACTAAGCATCAACAGTTTTTTCTTTGACCTCTTGTGAATGCTATATTGAGGATTTGTTGGACATCAGGTGCAATTTTTGACGTACGAGGAGAGTGGTGGAACCATTTGACTGTGTAAGATGAGGGATAATTTATAATTTTTTTCTACTTCAAAATGAAAAATTATTGGTTGAAATTTGTATATAGTGAGACTTATCAGTGATGTAATATCATGTATCCAGACTTATCTCGCCATTTAACCAAAACCTTTGTCATTATTGTTTATGCTATTATTTTAATTGTTTACTGTTTACTTTATGACCTTTGAAAGTTTAGGAAGAAATGATATATTTTGAACTTAGTCCAGCCATTAGGAAATTGGTCCATGGTGCCAACCACTCATTGTGATGTGACAGCTGAAGGTCTTTTGGACTTAAATAGGACTGGCCATAACAGCCCGAAGCTCAGTCATCTTTCACTTACTGTTCTTTTCCTTTGCTTAATCTACACCAAATATTCTGGTATATCCGTTACACATCTCTTATTATCTTCACATCTGATAAGTCGCAACACTCAACATATACTACTCTTTGATTTTTCCTCATCATTACTATAGCTTCATCATTTGGATTCTCTTTCAACCTATCTGTTTCATGTTTATCAGGTTTATTTCTGGTTGCTCTTTAAGCTACTTCTTTTTCTGAATTGTTTCCTTATGCTTGGGCCTGATTTGGGCGGTTTCCTTTGTCCGACTCTTTATCACACTCATAAAGAATTATTTTAACTAAGGTTGATTTCTTATCTGCCAGCACAGTGCATTACAGTACATAAAGCCACAAAGGATGGAGTCTTATTACCGTTACCCCTAAAATATGCTTAAGACAAATTAGCTTTAGAAAATGCATATTTCATTATGAAATAAGCCTCATATTAAATGAAAGGGAAGGGTGGGCATACTGCATGGTCTTTGGTATACAGAAGCCACTTGAGATATTTAGGAAACTGCAAGCAATGCTGAGAATTGATGAAAATGTATGTATGTGGATATTTAACTCCTGAGATGATAGAGACCTGAGAGACATGCAGTGTCAGATTGTAAGAAACATAGCAGTGGGTTTCCACAGGGAGAAGTTATAAAATAGTTATGTTTCTTATATGTATGTAAAGGATCTTTCAGAGGCTGTTAATACATATTTGAATGTACAATATACAACTGAGTAGATACTTGCAAAAAGAGTAAGAGATGAAAACCTTGATAAGAAACTCTAAAAGTCATTAATAATCTACGGGTCTGGTCAGATAAGTGGTTAAGAAGGGTCATTATGTCATAATATAAAGTAATATAAATATAAGAGTATCCTAGTTCACTTTTTACGTGTGTTTATAATCCGCGAAATTGGTATAACTCCCTTAAAAAATATTAGTAAAAAAATACGACCTTCAAAAATAACGCCCATTTAAAAAATTTTGAAAAAAAAAAAATCATTTTATTAAATAATCGACCGCCTCGGAGGCACTTTTCCGCCATGCTCCTCCTCTTCTACCATTAATGTGATGGGATATTATGAAGATAATGGAAAAAAAGCATTAAGAACAAACAGCAAACAAACTTTTTATATAATATCGTCAGGGAAATAGCGTGCGAGGGTGCATCAGCTAATACGGAAGCAGCAAAACGTTTGCAGATAGAGGTTCGTTCTCCCGCATCCTCCTCCTCTTCTACCACTTAATGCGATGGAATATTATGAAGAGCATTGAAAAAAAGCATTGAGAACAAACTGCAAACAAACTTTCGATATAATATCGTCAAGGAAATAGCGAGCAAGGGTGCATCAGCTGATACAGAGGCGGCAGAGCGTTTGCATCCTCGTGCTCACTGCCACCATGCACGTCCCAGTGTATGCCTGCTGCCCACCGCATAATAGAGTGCATTAATTTGTTTACTGTACAGTAAATCTGCATATCTTTTATACTGTAAACTATTTGCATGTTAATATAAATAACTGCAGGTCTTTCTGCTTTTTATGTACTTATAAAATATGTGTTACTTAAATAATTTTTTTGGTATAGTGTGTCTATGTACAGTTGTTGAATGTATCTATGCCCTTTATATCATTGTTTCTTATGGAAAATGACTCTTTACATTACGTGAAAATTACAATGCGCGGCACTTCTGAGAACCTATCTTCGCATTATTTTAAGAACTAGGTGTACAAGAAGACCTATACATGTATTTAGGTTTTTATTTTGAAGAATTGGCACTTGAAGAATATTAAAATTAAAAGAGATGTGGAGGTTTAGGGTATTAGCAAATGTATATTCAAAGCTTTATATAAATAAAATAGTAAAGATATTTTATGCTTTTATAGAACTCGAGGATGGCGGACTTCCTGCCAAAGGTATGTTTAAAGAATTTACATAACTTGTGTGAGGCTTCAGCTTATATGTGCAGCATTCCTCTGGCATCTGCACTTAAAGAAGTGTATTGAAAGGGTGGAGAAAGTTTCACAACATTCTACAAAGCTGGTAATTGAAATAGAAGTAATGTACCTGTTGAAAGGAAATGCTGAATGTGTTAGATTTAAGACCACCCGAATATGGAAAAGGAGAAAAATGGTAACGTCTTTTTTATATCTCCGTGTTTTTGATAGAATTGATAGGGAACAATACTCTGATATGGGTGGCTCTAAAACTAAAGATTTCTGTTTAAATGTTCTTTAGCAAGTTTCATTGGAGGATGAAATGTGGTACTTTTTGGAAGAAAAATACTTGACATTCAGAATTTGATGAGTGAGGAATTTGTAGCATTCATACTTTTAAGGAAAAATAAAATGTTGAAAGATAGAGAGTTCTAAACATAAGACTTTCCTGTGAGAAATAATTGGTATATATTCTACTTGAAAACACTATTAGGTTAATTCATTGAATGATGCAGATTAAGCAGGCGTACTTGATTAGCACAAGTCTGGCCTATTTCAAGTATCTGTCAGTGAGAGACAACATGTAGCTTGAGTAGGGCTGTTGTTTCAAGAAATTTCTTTTGTGTGGAAGCGTTTTTAGTGTCTTTCTTCCTCAGTATGTAGTAATAATTGCCTTTTTATTGCAGGATGGAAACTAATCCCTTTGAATTTTCAAATGATCATGAAAAGTTGCCTCCAATGACACTTCCTGAGAATGTTTCACCCGAAGAAGTAGCCAAGGTAAGTGTATTGAATGTAGACATATATTCTAAGAGTTTTCACATACCTTCATTTTTGAATAAGTTTTTAAGCATTTGCTAAACATTTCTGTTTTGTAAATCTTATTCATCTGCGCTCTTTGATATTTCATATCTTTGTAACCAGTGCCCTTTACTTTTCTTGTTATTTTTGCTATGATATATATCTTTCTGAAAGATTAAATTGTATTTGATTCTATTTTATTACAGCAAATGGAAGAACTGTGCCATTCCTCATAAATTGCTCTTAAATCTGTTATATAAATATAGTGTAATTAAATATTATAGATAAAATGCATCCTAAACTTTAAAGTATGGCTATAATGAGCTCATTTACAAGGTATTCAGAATGTTAAGTCTATCTCCAAAAAACATACCAGAACTTGTGTAAATATGTTTGTTAAAGCTAGAAAGCTAGATATATAATCAACCCAGCATATATACAGTATTATGATATGTATACAGTAATCCCTTGCTATATTGCGATTCACCTATCGCGAATTCAGTGCATCTCGGATTTTTTTGCTTAGCAAAAAAAAAAAAAATAAAATAAAATAAATAAATTAAAAAATTAAATGATTGTGACACCAGGATGGGCCAAAAAATAATAAAATAAAACTGCCTTTATCGGGCCTGGGCACGAAGACTGCATAAAGGAAAGAGAAACGGAGATGGAGAGTGTAATGACCTGTCAGATGTGAAGGGATTATAAAAGATGTGTAATTAATATCCAATTCTCTACTGGGGTTTGATATACCTCTGCATTACTGTCATGATGTCTATTCCAAAAATTCTCCTTAGATATTATTATTATTATTATTATTATTATTATTATTATTATTATTATTATTATTATTATTATTATTATTATTATTATTATTTATTATTATTATTATTATTATTATTATTATTGACGACAACAATTTTCCTTTGATTATTATTATTATTATTATTATTATTATTATTATTATTATTATTATTATTATTATTATTATTGTTATTAAGGGCTCATCATTGTTTGTACGTCTGTTGGTTTATTTACTTTAATAACTGTGTACAGTGCCCCTCCCTAGTTGGCTGGGACAAAAGGAGTTCGGGGGTTGGGTAGAATAGAATGTTGGAGGGAGAGAGAGAGAGAGAGAGAGGAGAGAGAGAGAGAGGAGAGAGAGAGAGAGAGAGAGAGAGAATGTGGAGGGAATTGCTGGGGGTTATGGTGTTGGGGGTAGACGATCGGTGTCGTCATACGGTGTATGTGTGTATGTTTGATATACGTGTGATCACCTAATTGTGTTTACGGGAAAGAGCCCAATGCTCGTATCTTCCCGTCTCCTGGTCGGTTCCATTTTCTACTTAGTGATACTTATAATACCTGTCCTTGAATCTATGGATTGAGATAGCATTAACTGCCTCCTCGCTTAGCCAATTCCAATTATCAATTACTCTTAAACTGAAAAAGTATTTCCTTACATCCTGCAAAGAGGTTATCTTACGAAGCTTCAAACTATGACCTCTAGTTCTAGAGCCAGCCATATCAAAATATTGATCTCTATCCACTCTATCATAATAATGAAGGAATTTAAAGACTGTCACCATATCCTCCATCAATCTTCTAGCTGCGAGTGATGTTAAGTCTAATTCCCTCAACCTCTTATTATAACTGAGATTGCGTATTTCTGGCACCAGTTTCGTGACATGTCTTTGAACTTTTTCAAGCTTAGCTATGTGCTTTTTCAAGTGCAGATTCCAAAAGGGGGCTGCATATTCAAGTTTTGGCCTCACATAGGTTACATAAATATTTCTGAACATTTCCTTGTCCATGTGCCTGAAGGCTACCCTTACATTTGATAAGAAGGCATATGCTGCCCTTACTATGCCATTTATATGTATTTCTGGAGAGAAATCTGCCAGTATGTTTACTCCTAGATCTCTCATTTTCTGTCTCTTGAAGTTGTACTCCAGCCACCGAATAGTCAAGCTTGGGCCTTCTTGCACTTGTACCCATTCTCATTACCTTACATTTTAAAGTATTGAATTTCATTAGCCACTTTTCTGACCACTCATGCAGACTATTTAGATCTTCCTGAAGTGCTCTACCATTGTTCTCGTCTCCTACTTTCTACACAATCTTTGCATTATCTGCAAACATATTCATGAATGAATTTACAGACTCTGGTAGGTCATTTACATATACAAGGAACAAAGGTGGCCCTAAAACTGAACCCTGTGGAACTCCACTACTAACTCTTCTCCATTCAGACACTGAGTGTCTTACTCTAACCCTGTGTGATTACCTAATTGTGTTTACGGGAAAGAGCCCAAAGCTCGTATCCTCCCGTCTCCTGATCGGTTCCATTTTCTACTTAGTGATACTTATCATACCTGTCCGTGTAATTACCTAATTGTGTTTACGGGAAAGAGCCCAAAGCTCGTATCTTCCCGTCTCCTGATCGGTTTCATTTTGTACTTAGTGATACTTATCATACCTGTTCTTAAAACTATTGATTGAGCTCGCATTAACTACCTCCTCGCTTAGCCAATTCCAATTATCAATTACTCTTAAACTGAAAAAGTATTTCCTTACATCCTGCAAAGAGGTTATCGTACGAAGCTTCAAACTATGACCTCTAGTTCTAGAGCCAGCCATATCAAAATATTGATCTCTATCCACTCTATCATAATAATGAAGGAATTTAAAGACTGTCACCATATCCTCCATCAATCTTCTAGCTTCGAGTGATGGTAAGTCTAATTCCCTCAGCCTCTTATTATAAATGAGATTGCGTATTTCTGGCACCAGTTTCGTGACATGTCTTTGAACTTTTTCAAGCTTAGCTATGTGCTTTTTCAAGTGCAGATTCCAAAAGGGGGCTGCATATTCAAGTTTTGGCCTCACATAAGTTACATAATTATTTCTGAACATTTCCTTGTCCATGTGCCTGAAGGCTACCCTTATATTTGATAAGAAGGCATATGCTGCCCTTACTATGCCATTTATATGTATTTCTGGAGAGAAATCTGCCAGTATGTTTACTCCTAGATCTCTCTCATTTTCTGTCTCTTGAAGTTGTACTCCAGCCACCGAATAGTCAAGCTTGGGCCTTCTTGCGCTTGTACCCATTCTCATTACCTTACATTTTAAAGTATTGAATTTCATTAGCCACTTTTCTGACCACTCATGCAGACTATTTAGATCTTCCTGAAGTGCTCTACCATTGTTCTCGTTTCCTACTTTCTACACAATCTTTGCATCGTTTGCAAACATATTCATGAATGAATTTACAGACTCTGGTAGGTCATTTACATATACAAGGAACAAAGGTAGCCCTAAAACTGAACCCTGTGGAACTACACTACTAACTCTTCTCCATTCAGACACTGAGTGTCTTACTCTAACCCTGTGTGATTACCTAATTGTGATTACCTAATTGTGTTTACGGGAAAGAGCCCAAAGCTCGTATTCTCCCGTCTCCTGATCGGTTCCATTTTCTACTTAGTGATACTTATCATACCTGTCCGTGTAATTACCTAATTGTGTTTACGGGAAAGAGCCCAAAGCTCGTATCTTCCAGTCTCCTGATCGGTTCCATTTTCTACTTAGTGATACTTATCATACCTGTCCTTAAATCTATGGATTGAGGTAGCATTAACTGCCTCCTCGCTTAGCCAATTCCAATTATCAATTACTCTTAAACTTAAAAACGTATTTCCTTACATCCTGCAAAGAAGTTATCTTACGAAGCTTCAAACTATGACCTCTAGTTCTAGAGCCAGCCATATCAAAATATTGATCTCTATCCACTCTATCATAATAATGAAGGAATTTAAAGACTGTCACCATATCCTCCATCAATCTTCTAGCTTCGAGTGATGGTAAGTCTAATTCCCTCGGCCTCTTATTATAACTGAGATTGCGTATTTCTGGCACCAGTTTCTTGACATGTCTTTGAACTTTTTCAAGCTTAGCTATGTGCTTTTTCAAGTGCAGATTCCAAAAGGGGGCTGCATATTCAAGTTTTGGCCTCACATAGGTTACATAATTATTTCTGAACATTTCCTTGTCCATGTGCCTGAAGGCTACCCTTACATTTGATAAGAAGGCATATGCTGCCCTTACTATGCCATTTATATATATTTCTGGAGAGAAATCTGCCAGTATGTTTACTCCTAGATCTCTCTCATTTTCTGTCTCTTGAAGTTGTACTCCAGCCACCGAATAGTCAAGCTTGGGCCTTCTTGCACTTGTACCCATTCTCATTACCTTACATTTTAAAGTATTGAATTTCATTAGCCACTTTTCTGACCACTCATGCAGACTATTTAGATCTTCTTGAAGTGCTCTACCATTGTTCTCATTTCCTACTTTCTACACAATCTTTGCATCATCTGCAAACATATTCATGAATGAATTTACAGACTCTGGTAGGTCATTTACATATACAAGGAACAAAGGTGGCCCTAAAACTGAACCCTGTGGAACTCCACTACTAACTCTTCTCCATTCAGACACTGAGTGTCTTACTCTAACCCTGTGTGATTACGTAATTGTGATTACCTAATTGTGTTTATAGGAAAGAGACCAAAGCTCGTATCCTCCCGTCTCCTGATCGGTTCCATTTTCTACTTAGTGATACTTATCATACCTGTCCGTGTAATTACCTAATTGTGTTTACGTGAAAGAGCCCAAAGCTCGTATCTTCCCGTCTCCTGATCGGTTTCATTTTGTACTTAGTGATACTTATCATACCTGTTCTTAAAACTATTGATTGAACTCGCATTAACTACCTCCTCGCTTAGCCAATTCCAATTATCAATTACTCTTACACTGAAAAAGTGTTTCTTTACATCCTGCAAAGAAGTTATCTTACGAAGCTTCAAACTATGACCTCTAGTTCTAGAGCCAGCTATATCAAAATATCGATCCCTATCCATCCTATCATAACCATGAAGGAATTTAAAGACTGTCACCATATCCCCCCTCAATCTTCTAGCTTCGAGTGATGGTAAGTCTAATTCCCTCAGCATGAGTGTGCGTGTGTCCCGCTTAACCGATTCGTGTTCCGTTCTGCAGTAGTCTCTCTCTCTCTCTCTCTCTCTCTCTCTCTCTCTCTCTCTCTCTCTCTCTCTCTCTCTCTCTCTCTCTCTCTCTCTCTCCTCTCTCTCTCTCTCTCTCTCTCTCTCTCTCTCTCTCTCTCTCTCTCTCTCTCTCTCTCTCTCTCTCTCTCTGTCTCTCCCCATTTATTGTTGTCATCTTTCATTTCCTCTTTCTCATTTGATTTCTTCTTCTTCCCCTGTTTCTTTCTTCTCTACTTTGATGGCAAATGGATGCATCCTTTTAAAGTTCCATCAGGAAATGAAGAGAGAGAGAGTGAATTAAAACGGAGGAAAGTTTATTATTTCATGGCCCGAATGAGATTGGGAATTGAATTAAATGCTAAAATGAAGCCGCGAGTGAGGTTGGGGAATCTGTAATATGAACATAGTGGCATTCAGTTAAAATGCGTTCATTCCTAAGTATAGCAGATATAAGCTATAAGGTTGGATTCCTTTTAACCTTCTGTGTTGTAGTGGTAGCGCCTTGACTTAGTAATCATAAGTCCTAGGTTCGAGTCCTGGTTGGAGTAAAAAAATTATTCATGTTTTCACATATGTAATGTGCTTAATTGGTTATTTCATGGCCCGAATGAGATTGGGAATTGAATTAAATGCTAAAATGAAGCCACGAGTGAGGTTGGGGAATCTGTAATATGAACATAGTGGCATTCAGTTAGAATGCGTTCATTCCTAAGTATAGCAGATATAAGCTATAAGGTTGGATTCCTTTTAACCTTCTGTGGTGTAGTGGTAGCGCCTTGACTTAGTAATCATAAGTCCTAGGTTTGAGTCCCGGTCGGGGTAAAAAAATGATTCATGTTTTCACATATGTAATGTGCTTAATTGGTTATATATATATATATATATATATATATATATATATATATATATATATATATATATATATATATATATATATATATATATATATATATATATATATTATATATATATATATATATATATATATATATATATATATATATATCTATATATATATATCTATATATATATATCTATATATATATATATATATATATATATATATATATATATATATATATATATATATATATATATATATATAATATATATATATATATATATATATATATATATATATATATATATATATATATATATATATATATATATATATATATATATATATATATATATATATATATATATATATATATATATATATATATATATATATATTATATATACACCATGTTCCTTTTATGCGCGATTTTTTTATCCACGAAATTGCAATAAAACCCCCAAAAAGTAATAGTAAAAAATTCGAATTTCGCAAATAACGCCCCCCCCCCCCATTTTTTTTTATTTTTTTTTTTATAGGAAATACGCGCCCGTGGAGGCTTCTTCCACCAGTACAACGAGGATTACGATAAGAAAAGATCATCATCATTATACATTATATATACACCCACCCTACCTTTGTCATATGTCTATCTAATCTACATTTGAAGGTGTCTAAGGTATTGGCATTTATTATCCTACTAGCAATACTCTACGGTATTACCAAGCCAATATTCACCAGTTTCCCTTCTGATCCTAAATTTATCAAGATTGAATCCATTGCCCATTACAAGTTCTGGTTTGATCATGAATTTTTAAAACTTTATTAATATCACCCTTGTTAATCCCTTTAAACCATTTATACACCTCAATCATATCCCCCCTAACTCTGCGCCTCTCTAGAAAATGTAGATTAAGTTTTTTTAATCCGTCATATGGTAGATTTAGGCATTGCATAATTAATATTTTTTTCTTCATTTTTTAGTCTTGCTTTTGTTATTTATAATTTTTATTTTATCTTTGTATACATTTGCAGATGGAGGTTCGTTCTCCTGCATCCCCCTCCTCTTCTACCACATAAGTTACTTGCTCACTGCCACCATGCATGTCCCAGTGTACTGTATAACTGTTGCCCAGTGCATAATAAAGTACAGTAATATATGTTAATTTCTAGCTGTAAAGTGAATATGAATATCTTTTGTATACTCTTAAAAATAGATACAGGGCCTTCTGCTTTGCTATGTAGTAATAAAATATGTTTTTTACTTATCTTATATCTTTGGCATGGTGTGGCTATGTACGGTTTGGAACGTATCTATGCCCTTTATCATTGTTTCCTATGGAAAATGACTCGTTTTTTCACGCGATTTACCCGACACTTCTGAGAACCTATCTAGGCGTTATTCTGAGAACTAGGTGTGTATATATATATATATATATATATATATATATATATATATATATATATATATATATATATATATATATATATATATATATATATATATATATATATATATATATATATATATATATATATATATATATATATATATATATATATATATATATATATATATATATATATATATATATATATATATATATATATATATATATATATATATATATATATATATATATATATACTGTATAAGTAATAAATATGTTAAAAAATCTTAGATCAGCATCCATTTCACTACCCCTGCCCTTTTTAACAGATATGTGCATAATTTTACATTGGTTTGGGAAAATTTTAGGTGCTAGTAGTAGCAGATGATGCGATGTATTATGCCATTGGTGTTCAAATTCAGTATGTTTTATTGTTCACCTCCCACTTTGTATAAAACATCTTCCTTCTATAGTGATATTTTTGTTCAGTAGTGTAGCATTGTATTCTCTTCTTTTTATATAGTAACTATATGATGGTCTCAGGGTATATATCGATTCTTGGTTCTTTAAATTTCTTTAATGGTTTTTGCTCTGTTATGTGCTATAGCTTTGTTCAAGCCTGTTCCTTTAGTACATTACTGTATAGGGTAGTACATAAAGTTTTAGTAGTTTGTATAAAAACAATGAGTAATGGTACAGAATAATATATGAAATTAAGATGGAAGCCTTGGACAACCATCACAGCTTACAGTCTTGAGGGGTATAATTTGATCTGTAACTTAAAGTGATCATTGTTGAATTCAGTATCCTTCAACACATCTTGCAGATGTCTCAAAAGGTGGTCTTTTGAATACTGATCATTGTCACGTTCTTGGATCATCTTAGCCTTCACCCTGTGTTTTAGTAATCCAATGTTTAGTCCAATTCTGGGTAAGGTATCTCCATCTTCCACAGCCCCATGGTAGGCAGTTGCCCGGATTCGGTTACAACACAAAGAGCTTCACTGTTTCCAACTTTAATAGCTACAGGGGCAAGCCAGTTAATAAAGTATATCAGGAAAACAAATGAGCAAAGTTAGAAAATAAAGAAAATGTGAACTGAATGATTTCTCCCTAGCCCCATATTAGATGTTATGTTCAGCTCCATACATCTTTTGCATGTTTTTCATTGTTATGGTGGATATCTATACGTTGTATTATAATCTGATATGCCATTACCTCATATAATTTAGAACCTAACTTACAAAACTCAGCTAAGTGAGGCAGAATCAATCCAAATCTTTGTGATGTTTCATTGTATGCCTCGTTCCTTGACTTGTTGCAAAGTGGAGGTGAGGCAGTAGGAAAATCATGATTTGATTGGGATCTTGTACATTAGTTTTCTTTACAGAAAATGCTATTCTAGGGATCTTATGCATCTTCATTCCTGATCCTTTCTTCTGTCTTTTTCTATTTCTTTCTATCTGCTTAAACCAAATTATCTTATATATCTTCTTTCCTCCTAATCAACAGTAATACTGTACTAATATCTTTTATTTGAGGTGGAAATATTCAGGATGGACACTTTTAGGGTATATTTCTCAAAGTAGCCTGGTAACATATTACAGTGATCCCCCCATTATCGCGGGGCCTCGGTTCCGGGACCCAAGCGAAACAGGAAAATCGCGGAGTAGGATGAGCCTCTATGTACATAGATATTTTAATTTATTTTTACGTTTACACTGTATAAACCCTCCCTGTACTGTTAACAAATCACCCTTTACTTCATAAATAACAGCATGCAAGCATAAATTTATATGAGTATTTTACAATTATTTTTACGTTTACTGTATAAACCCTCCCTGCACTGTTAAAAAACCACCCTTTACTTTATAAATAACAGCATGTAACGTAAATTTATATGTACGTGATAGGTACACTTACCTTATCTGTTATAGTTAACATTTTCCTTTGCCGCTTAGGCTCACTATAAGAAGCCTTAGAAGATGAAGGATGCTTGGGAGGCATTGAAAAGGTTAAAATATGCGAGTAAAAAAATCACAAGTAAAACGTATTAATAATAATAAGCACAACGTGAACGGCGCACACTAGTGAGGCGAGACAATGGAAGATGGTGGAAGCCTTTGTCCGAAACGCTGCTAGCGGTATCGTATTTTACATGTTGCAATACTGTTAGTATTTATGTTTTTTACTATTTTTACTGTTTTATTATTCTTAGGCTAAGAAATACGTTTTTTTATCAATAAAATCATGAAACTACTGGAAATATAAATATATATGCTAGCTCACGTAGCTGCGACCCCAATACATTGTACGCTATCGGACACAAGCAAAACGTTTAATAAGCACAACGTGAACGGCGCACACGTGAGTTAGACTGAATGAGCCTTTGTCTGAAACGCTGATAGCGGTATCGTTTTTTACTTGTTGCAATACTGTTAGTATTTATGTTTTTTACTATTTTTTACTGTTTTATTATTCTTAGGCTAAGAAATGCGTTTTTTTATCAATAAAATCATGAAACTACTGGAAATATAAATATATATGCTAGCTCACGTAGCTGCGACCCCAATACATTGTACGCTGTCGGACACCATTTCGCATGATGCAATACTGTGAGTTATACTGTACGTACGTATATCTAAATTTATGTTTTTCTACTATTTTTTACTGTTTTATTATTCGTAGGCTGGGAAATGAATTTTTTTTTATCAATTAGATAATGAAATATGTTTTTTTCAATAAAAAAATGAAAATACTGAGAATTTTTTTTTTTTAACATTTTAATATTTTTGCATATACCCAAAAAATAAAATAATAATTTGCCAAAAAAAAAACCCGTGGTACAGTGAAAACGCGAACCAACTTTTTTTGGAAAAAGTTCAAAGACATACCACGAAACTGGTGCCAGAAATACGCAGTCTCAGTTATAATGAGAGGCTGAGGGAATTAGACTTACCATCACTCGAAGCTAGAAGAGTGAGGGGGGATATGGTGACAGTCTTTAAATTCCTTCATGGATATGATAGAGTGGATAGGGATCGATATTTTGATATGGCTGGCTCTAGAACTAGAGGTCATAGTTTGAAGCTTCGTAAGAAAACTTCTTTGCAGGATGTAAGGAAATACTTTTTCAGTGTAAGAGTAGTTGATAATTGGAATTGGCTAAGCGAGGAGGTAGTTAATACTATCTCAATCCATAGTTTTAAGGACAGGTATGATAAGTATCACTAAGTCTAAAATGGAACCGATCAGGAGACGGGAAGATACGAGCTTTGGGCTCTTTCCCGTAAACACAATTAGGTAATCACAATTAGGTAATCACGATCCAGCGGGGGATCACTGTACTTCTTTTGTGTCTATCCCATCTGTTGGAGTTAGGATGGTTGAGTGTTGTTAAGATTCTGTTTTACTAAGGGGACTCAAAGTACCGATCTCGGTTAAGAGCTCACAAACAGACAGGACAGATATTTGTACTTGAACACCCCATCTCTTTTACCATTAGTCGGTTAAATGAAACTCAGAATTCAACTTTCTTTTAATTTTGGAAATGCAATGACATTAAAAGAATTGAATTAAATTTCTCAAATTAAATTTTATGGAATGCTGCCTCGAGTCCCGGAGGTGGTGAGCACGATTTCGTTTTCCGGCACCACGGACGTATGCCAAGACTTTGGCCTCAACTCGACGATTACCTCTGTCACACAGGCAGAGTAGAATACAGGACACTGCAATTTCAGAAACAGAAATGACACACTGTTTATAATGGGAAACTGAAAGCATGAGCACACATATAATGAGTTTCCAATGTCATTCTACTGGATGAAAATATATTGGTTATTCACAGCTAACCAGAAATATTTATGCTACCATGATAGCATACAAAACCATTAATTCTTTACTGGTTTTAAAGGAAAACAATTTATTCTCAATAAATGAAAAATAAGCAAGACAAATACAGTACTGTATGTATTCCTTAAATTGTGGGCAACCACAAAAGTTGCAATGCTTGTTGCTGATTTACAATTTAATATGGTAAAACACTCTATTTTGGGCAAAGGAAGAATCTACGAGATAAATACAGTATTCATTCACTTTTGGTTATCAAGAACTTTGCAAAGAAAAAAAGGGTGCAAAACCACCTTTTGAGGTATTTGCAACTTATAACTCAAAACACTTTAT